>JAZFAU010001329.1:0-12708 GCA_037178615.1 Dione vanillae
CTGAAACAAACAAAATTATAGAAAGTACTTCATTATGACCATTTCTTTTTTAATTTTCAGTTTTATTGCTTTACGAGCTGGTGATAAATATAATGAAAGTTTATTTATTTTAGGTTATAACAGTTTCTTTTTTTTAAATATAACTTATTAAATTTTTATTTCTCAATTCACTTGTCGCTCGTGAAGAACGAATAACAAATATCAAAAATAAATTCTACGTACCGTCTATTTTGTATGTAATTTCAACATATTACTAGCAATGTTTTAATTCACGTAGTCATTACTACTCATCTCACTCATATTTAGTGCAAATGTTACATGTTGTTAAAATATTTCATAACTCCAATATATATTCATGATCACCAAATTTAAGCTCATGGCTATAGTTTTAATGTCTTTTATGATGAGATGAGCTTTATACTATATTATTGTATATATTTTGTCACTCTATTTTATTATTTTAAAAATTTCTTCGTGAGTTTCAGAAATTAAAATATAGGTACATATTACGTGTGAAAGTTATAACATTTTATTTTCAATTTCAAGTTTTATTTCCTTCCTTTAATCCTTCATATTATAGCAGAGTACGCATTTCTTCTTGAAAGTCGAAACTCAACGCTGCACCTTATGAGGAAATTAAAGAACAGAAATAAATTATTCGTTAACAATCATACACTATTTGTGTGATGGCGGCTTTTTTATTTTAAATAATAAATAATATTTTTGGTCGTAATTACAAAAACATGTTTATGATAAAACAATATTGATAGAATAATATATTATTTAAACATGCCAGTGGAGAACCAATTTCAAAATTCGTATAGAGCTAAATTAATATATTTTTTATGAACGTTGTTTATATAAATTAAATATCCTATTATTAGAAGAAAATAATAAAAAATATTATAACAATTAATATTTGTATAGTACTATTACGAGTAAATTATCATTGAAACAATAGAGACGTCAGAATGCCAATAATTCATCTATTCATTAAAAGACATATTATATGATGCTATTATTACATAAGCTGTGTAAAATAGCATATAGTGAGTCACTGGGTTCAAAGAGCGTTTAAAAAATATATCAACTACTCACAAGTAAACACTTGCTCATTTTTTCTAAAAGCTTTACTATTTAAACAAATACAAAACTTACGTCTACTCTATAAAAATAAGCAACAAAACTTAAACTTAAGTATACGCCGCTACTACAGTAGCGGCGTATACTGTAATATACGATTGGTCTGCTATCCACACAACAACGTCTGTTAACGTAGTGCAATTTATTCGTGATTTAAATCGTATGTAGGTATATGTAACATATGATTAAAATACCGGACAAATTGCACTACATTAACCTCTAGGTATTGTATGTATGTTAAAGTCATAACTTTTTCGTATTCTTCTTTGTTTAAGCAAATTTTCACTACTTCTAGAATAACGATATTTTAAGTTAAAAAACAAAATTCACTTAGGTTAGACCTAATTGATTTGTCTACAATACTTTATCCTATCTTAGTGTCAATTGTCGTCTAAAGTAACTTGAAAAAATATCGATGTTATTTATAAATTACTGTCAATTGTATCAAAAACTCATCGAAATAAACGTCTTTTAGTCTCCACCTTTTTAAAAATAGCTTGGAATAATTTATATTATTTAATAACTTCATATGAACTTTGACGTACATATATACCCGAAAGTGTAACTCAAAAATAGTATCGCATAGCACAAAATAATTATAGTTTTGCTATATTCATATCTACACTATACAAAATCCAGGTTTCTATTTATTAGCACACAGTGACAGTACTTGATAGTGAAAACGGTTATTCTATTTCTAAAACGAAAATGATGCATATTCATTCACCTTATTTAAAATCTAATAGCAAAATAAATCGTAGTATTGTAGCTCATACGCACGCATGTTTGCACAACCCTAGTGATCACTGTGATTGTCCTTCAATAGAATTAGTATTATCTCATCGATACCTAGGAATAATAATTGACCATAAGTTTAACTGGCATGAACATATTAATTACGTATGTAATAAATTAAGAGCATTTCTGGCTAACTTATATATTATAAAGAATAAATTAACGTTTAAAACTAAGATATTGCTTTATAATGCGCTAGCTGATTCAATAATATCATATGGACTTAGCAGTTACGGCCGAACTGACAAAACATCTCTCAGGTATATATATCAGCTACAAATTAGAATATTAAAGAATATCGTCCCATTAAACATAAAACTAAGTGCAAATTGTAATGAAATGATTCTCTTTAATCATTGTAATGTGATACATATCTATAATAAAATAAAATATTTAATATTAAAAGAAAATTACTTCCACTGTAATTTCAAAAACGAAATTTCTCATAACATTAAAACGCGTAGTATGGCGCAAAAGAAATTAGTTACTCGGTCAGCAAATAACAAGTATGGCAAGCGAACCAGGGCGTACATAATTCCTCACTTAATAAATAACCTGCACTATAATATAAGAATGAAAATCAATAAGAAAAATATTAAGTATTATTTGAAAAAATATTATGTAAACGCACCCTAAACAGTAGGACGAACACGACACTCAAGATAAACTTACGTGGTTTTTTGTAGTGTCTCATTAGTTGTAAGCAAATAATGTAATTTTAATGTGATAATAATAATAATAAAAAAAAAAAGAAAATTTTGTACACAATTTCCCGATAAAAATACTATAATAACATTTTTTAAAACGTATGTTTAATAAAATTAAATTATATATAATGTAAATGCTAACATGTGAAACAACTATATTTTATTTTATTTAGAATATCTAATATACATATCAGTATAGTTTTGAAATTGAAATTTAAATTTGAATGCCTTTTGGTTAATACTAGTTGTCCAAACTAACAGTTTGTTAAAACTTGGCTTATGTGGGCTTAACTTGAGAACGTTGGTCATTTATGTTATATATTATACTATTATGCTTTTCGTTGTTACAATTCACGAGACATTAAGAGAGTAATAATTAAAAGAATATAATATAATATGTAGGTCGTTGTGGCGTAGTGTGAAAGCGTCTGACTCTATCACGATAGTCGTGAATTTGTGCCCCTTACAGAGGTCTTTTCACGTTCTTGCGTTGCGATGTTAAGTTACGTCACTTAACTTTTAAAAAATTCTTCGAATAATTAAAAATGTTTCTATTTTGTTCTCGTCAATGTTCAAGAACATTTTCATTATCGCCTACATTATCGAAATTTCAAAATGTGTGTTATTTATTTTAATGATTCTGAACTTTTAATAAAATCTAATTAATTAGCTAAATCTAATTCATCAGTATTTTCAACATAATCATGTTTATCAATGTTCATAAGCGTATAATTCGATCCAATTATAATTTGATTTCAGATTTTGGCTCTTACGCTTTTCATACATGAGATACTTATATATCAAATTGTTATCTACTAAACAATCAATTGCCACTTTTGAATAAATGAAATAATTAATTAAAATATTATTTAATACAGACTAAAATCATGCATTTTAAAAATAAAGCGCAACAATAAACTAATAAATTAGAATACAATTGTTTCATGAACAATAAGCATTTGTATTGGACGACTGATTTCAATTAGGAACTTCAAAAATAATTTTATAATATAATAAGCGTTATGGTTATTATATTATTGTATTTAATAACAATTACTCAATAACATTATGTTACTAATATATTTATATAATTTCAATGACATTATATTTCAATCATTTTTTGTTCATACTTTGTTTATAATAAGTTTAATAAGTAAGGTTTATTTATTAATTTTATTGTTTTCATAAAATAGTTTCAGTTTGTATTTTAATATATTTCTATTGAAATACGCAGACAATAATAGAATACGCAGACAGGATACTATAAATAAAGACAGTGAATTGTAATTATTATTGGTACAAAATTTTATAAAGACAATAGTATTAGTCAGTTTAACTAGTGTAAGCTGACAAATGACTTTTGGCGTTAATTTAAATTTAAAACTTCGGACACACAACCTAAATAATTTCTTTAGATTTTTCTAAACCCCGCAGGTACTCGTACATTTACAAGCACACAACAACATAATGACATCGTACATTTTGTTTAAAAAAAAATAGTACAACGTATTGTAAGTTTGTCTTT
This sequence comes from Dione vanillae, assembly GCA_037178615.1. NCBI lineage: Eukaryota > Metazoa > Arthropoda > Insecta > Lepidoptera > Nymphalidae > Dione > Dione vanillae. The sequence continues at coordinate 4,171 of JAZFAU010001329.1, forward strand.
GTCGTGCAAAAGATGGGTATATTTAAAGCTTCACGGTTGATCTCAAACATAGTAAGGTAGGTAGAAGGAGCCTAGTTTTATGTGACTACATTCCCTACTTTTCGCCTTTTATGACATTTCGTATTGCACGGTGAAACTCAATGTCGCACTTTGTATGGTTAGCGAAGAAGTTAAAAACAACTTATGAGTATTGTCCCCTAAATGGCAGACGGTCCTAAGTAAACCAAATATTTATATATAAATATATATATATATATATATATATATATATATATATATATATATATATATATATATATATATATATATATATATATATATATATATATATATTATATATATATATATATATATATATATATATATATATATATATATATATATATATATATATATATATATATATATATATATATATATATATATATATATATATATATATATATATATATATATATATATATATATATATATATATATATATATATATATATATACATATATATATACATATATATATATATATATATATATATATATATATATATATATATATATATATATATATATATATATACTCAATAACATTATGTTACTAATATATTTATATAATTTCAATGACATTATATTTCAATCATTTTTTGTTCATACTTTGTTTATAATAAGTTTAATAAGAAAGGTTTATTTATTAATTTTATTGTTTTCATAAAATAGTTTCAGTTTGTATTTTAATATATTTCTATTGAAATACGCAGACAATTGATGAGGATACTATAAATAAAGACAGTGAATTGTAATTATTATTGGTACAAAATTTTATAAAGGCAACAGTATTAGTCAGTTTAACTAGTGTAAGCAGACAAATGACTTTTGGCGTTCATTTAAATTTAAAACTTCGAACACACAACCTAAATAATTTCTTTACATTTTTCTAAGACCTGCAGGTACTCGTACATTTACAAGCACACAACAACATAATGATATCGTACATTTTGTTTTAAAGAGAATAGTACAAGATATTGTAAGTTTGTCTATGTCGTGCAAAAGATGGGTATATTTAAAACTTCACGGTTGATCTCAAACATAGTAAGGTAGGTAGAAGGAGCCTAGTTTTATGTGACTCCATTCACTGCTTTTCGCCTTTTATGACATTTCGTATTGCACGGTGAAACTCAATGTCGCACTTTGTATTGTTAGCGAAGAAGTTAAAAACAACTTATGAGTATTGTCCCCTAAATGGCAGACGGTCCTAAGTAAACCAAATATTTATATATATATATATATATATATATATATATATATATATATATATATATATATATATATATATATATATATATATATATATATATATATATATATATATATATATATATATATATATATATATATATATATATATATATATATATATATATATATATATATATATATATATATATATATATATATATATATATATATATATATATATATATATATATATATATATATATATATATATATATATATATATATACGTATATATATATATATATATACACTTAATTCTATTTTACCAGGAAGGTTTTTTCTTTATGCAAAAGATCAATAGTAAGACTGTTGAAACGGAACTCTGCCAAAATCAGGCCACGGTTATTTCAGGGGTTTTTAAAATGTGACGGCAGTGTATAATAGCAGATAGTCAGTCACTTTCAAGTAAAGATTTGCTTATTATTTCTAAAACGTTGTTATTAAATTGAGTGAGACATACCTCGAATAAGAATAGTCACCAAAACGGTATTATATACCGCTGCTCTATATATTAATAATTTTAAAAATTTGACATTTATATGTACATTGAGCGGACAGTCATTCTCTAAATACGACAACGATTTTTTTTTTCTTTTTTTTTTTAGCTTCACGCTTTATTCTACTAACCTAGTGTGAAGACAATTGTTGACAAAAAGACCGTTGCTTAGTTTCTGCTTTCTCGGTCTCCGTTTCCCGCCTTTTTCAAGCATTTGCGTTTTGAGTGGCGAAGTGAGAAGCTATAATATATTATATAAAACTATATAATGTCAATTCTTAATATGTAATATTTACTTTATAATAATATAAAGGGACTCCAATTTTACCTGAAACACGCAATCTAGTTAAATCTTATGGTAAGCTTTATTCATTCAAACGTCTCTGAGGACGATTGTTTAGGGCCTTTGGTTACAGAACTTGTACCGTCCCGTCTGTTCAAAGTCAGAATGTACGATACAGTTATGTTATTGTATTCTGTAGATATACGAGTACCTGAAATATCTAAATAATTGTTTATCTAGATATGTTAAATTTAAATGAAATCATGAGTCACTTAATGTGTTTAGATTTAGTTTTAATATTTATTTTATTTTATACAGTGGTAAAATTAACTAACAATATTACTTTTATTAAATTTTATGCCAATAATAATTACAATATACAAGGATGGAGCCTTGGAATTGTAGATAAATGATCTTCATAAATTGTCTACGCATTTCCACGAAAAATACATCCACATTACAATAGACAAGAAGAAAACTATCTCATAATCGCAATAAAATGAATAAGTAAACATTATTCAGTAAACTGATTATAGTCAGAATATAAACAAAAATTTGATCAAAATATAATTATTGGAAACATATTAATATTAAATAATTGTTATTTAATACAATAATCGTAACGATTATCTTGTTATGTTATATATTTAAACTTCCTGAATGAAATTATATATTCAAAAGTAATGCTTATTATTCATGAAATATTTTTGTTTCCGGTTATATTTTTATTGTTACGTCCTTCCGAGAAGCTTCTATTGAGTAACCTTATAAAAGTGGTAGTAATTGATCGTTTAGTATACCTAAGTATAAAAGCCAAACAACAACATTGATAACTATCGTCAGATGAGAATATGGATAAATTAAATTTTATTTAATATTTATTGGATGGAGCGTGATAGAAATCCAGTCTTGTGGTGGATTGTCATTAATATGAGACATAAATTTTAGTAACGTAGACGATAGTAATATTATTCTTGCAGATTGACAAGATCCAAATAGAATCATTATGGTAAAATTTAGTAGCGTAACTCAACAGCACGTTGTATCGCAACAACATAACGGAAAAATAAAACTATTTAGTCTCCTGCATGGAATTTCAACTCTTTAGATTCTACAGAATTGTGCCACAATTGCTTATAACTAAGTACCTACTAGTTAATACTACTTACTTTTACTCTTACGATGTATACAAGAAACGAAAACAACACAATAGAATATTTAACATGACATTAATATAACAAGATGTGCTGTGTTATGTTCTACAGTGTACTATTATAATATACTACTACAAGAAATGAGAAGAAAACTGCTTAGCATCCTATGGATTCACCGTGCGGGTGCCGGGCCCATTGCGTTGTAGGAAGAGGAGCTCCGATCAGCGCTTGGGACTTGCGACCCAAGTGTAGGTTTAAAGGGGCCCCTTTAAAATGCATTAACGCTCACCTTCACTGTCCGAGCTCCTCCCACTACCTAACCAAATTCGAAAAAATTCTGCTAATGCCGCCTTTGAAGTACGTTCTAGAAATGTATTAGTAATAGTTCTAGACAGGCCGAGATCTTTTAGCAAGCTAAAGAGAGATTTCGCTGTTATACCTCTCGCTCCTACTTCTACCGCGTATGAATTTACTCTAAACCTATTCCTGGTCAGTTCGTTAGTAAGCTCGAAATATTTATTAAGTTTGAAGCTATGACTTTTAGGTATATTAGTTTCCCACGGAACTGTAAGTTCTACCAGTACTACGCGTTTTAGGTTTCGAGAATAAAGAAAAATATCAGGTCTGGATGACGAAACACCAATGTCCTCAGGGATTTTATACTGTTTCTCATACGTGTCCATCAAAAGAGTCCAATCAGGAGCTGGATCTAATATTGAGAAAGGTTTTTGCGTGTGTTTTTTAACAGAACCTTCTTTCACAAACTCTGTTGAACGTTTGCTGGTTGTAATGTTTCTCTGTGCTCTTGCTACTGAAAGACTAACGGCTTCACGTATAATTTCTAGTACCTTGTCATGGCGCCGCGAGTATTGACCACTTTCCAGGAGTACCCTACACCCCACTAGCATATGTTTAGCTGTCCCCACTGCCTCTTTACAGATGTAGCAAGATTTATCGGTAGCTTTACCCCATCTCACTAAATTACTTTGATCTGGAAGAGTCATTTGGAACGCATTCAGGTAGAATTTTAATAGTGCTGGAGACCAGTCATGAATTAGGGTGCGCCATTTTAAAGCTAAAGGGATACAAAATTCTCCCAGAGTTAGCCACTCGTTTTGCATTTCTAACCCCATTGCGTGCATCTTATACCTATCATTCTCGTCTTGCCGTATAAATATCCAGTTAATACTCATAATATAAAGGATAAGTGTAAAAACAGATAACGATTACAATGCGTCACTACTACCTATCCAATGTACGGTCAGTCTATCGATGTTAGTCCCTAAAGGTGTCACGTCCCATATCGCGTTGAAAAATAGAGGGTCGAAGTAATATTCTGGATAAATAGCTAACATTTTACCGAACAAAAGTGTTATGATTTTACACAAGATAAAAGAAAAATATGAAATATATTTAATGACAACCTCTTTTTTATTATCACCTTTTCATTTGTTTACTTACAGTGGTTTGGTATTATTTGTGTAAACATTTATACGTGGAAATTACTTTGCGATTATTTCAACCAAATAATATGTGTGTGTATTTGCATATATAAATGAATTATTCATTTATACAGATATGATATATATGGTACAAACTTAACATTATTGATTTTTATAACAGAAACAAAATCATATATTAAAAAAATATTTTTATATTTTTATGATTATTAATTAATATACATAATTGGAGCTGACGAAGTTATATCAAACGGAATTAAAATAATAACTTCAATTCCAAACTCCGTAAATGAAACTAGTTGTAGGTACTGCATTAGTATATAGCAAGAGTATAAATATGGCAAATACGTTTAATGTTTAAAGTTAATTGACAGTCTTTGACTCGAAGTTGAGCTATAATGTTGAGAATTACATTTAGTGAATAGTTGCTTACTATGAATATCGCTTTTGCAAAATATAATTCATATATAGTACGCAACAGCTATTACTATACAAATATACATTTATCCCTCTCTCATTTGGACACTTGTGAACGTGAACATAGGTTTCGGACTATGTTGTTGTGTGAAGATAGTTTATTAATCACTTATCTGGTATTTTATGTAGTATTTGTGAGTGTGAATAACATTTTTGAGTGAGTAATTGTTTCTATCGAGGCCATACGAATTAAAAAAAACGACAAGTAATATCTAGTAATATAAATAAAATACAAAAACTTAATATTTTTTTTGAATTTTCCAATCGGATTTCAAAGTAAATAGTAAGTTTAAAAATTTTAAGATACTAGCTAAAGCTCATCTTATCATAAAAAATATTATAGCCATGACCTTAAATTCAGTGATCGTTTACATATATTGGAGCTATGATATTAAATGATGAGAGATGTTGGTAAAATCAACATTTGAAACATTTGTAACATTTGACACTGAAAATAAAAAAAATATTTTATTGTTTCTCAAAATTAAATATATTATCGTAGTGATCGTAGCCTTCTGTTAAGCAAAAAGCCAGTATGAGGAGACTCTGCTCTTTGATATTGTACTAATTAATAGTAGTATAAACAGATATTATTTTAAATACCTGAACAAATTAAAAGAGATAACTTGGCTTGTGGGTGATTATGTTTGAGTGTGAGTTTGTGTGTGTGTATGTTTTATTCCAGGAACGTCTCCGTGTCTTCATCGATAAATGGTTTATCCAGTAAATTTTCCAAACGTACGTACGTTAGTACGTCAGTATTTCCGTACGTTGATATATTACTTTAATTAATTTATTATACAATCATGTATATTAAATGTCATAACTTCAATAAGGGTGTTCAAATATATAATATAATGCTATAAGCTTCATGATTATTATTTTATTGTAATTAATAACAATAATATTATAATCATAAAGTGTTTACAATAAGTCTATTTCAATAAACTTTTGTTTACATTTTGGTTAAAAACAATTATTGAATAATGTTTATTTATTACTTTTATAACTAATTTATTATAATATGATGGTATTTTGTATTGAAATACGCAGACAATTGATGAGGACATGTTAAAAAGTACCTACAAACAAAGATAGAGAATTATAATTATTATTAGTACAAAATTTATTAAAAGTTATAGCTAGCTAGCTTTAGCTATAGCTATAGCTAGCTTATAAAAATAATAATGTTTATTTAATCTAAATAGTTAATAAAATAAAATTAGTTCTTTTTTATTATTTCTTCACGCTTTGGCATATAGTAGGGTAGACCTAGTATTAAGGAACTCCATTCCCCGCGTTCCGCCGTTTTCAGTTATAATGGTGTTATTCAACGAGCGAGTTTGTCTATTTGCCAGATCGAATAAAATGGAAATGGAATATCTTCTCTATCTTTCCCGAGTGGGAATCGAACCCACAAGCCGTCACGTTTACAGGCAGACGCTACGCCTCTGCACAACGACGGTAAATAAAATTATAGAAATAAATCTGCTCACATTAATTGAATTAAATAAATTTTGCTTTTCTAAAAGTTTTAGAAGCTTGCAGGTGCTCATACATCTATCTACAGTAGACAATAACAATTTTATCGTACAATTTATTTTTCAACAGACGGGACAGTACAAGTTCTGTTACCGCAGGCCCTAAGTAGTTGTCCTCAGAAACGCTTAAACGCTTGAATGGGATTTCACTACAATACTTGTAACTTGAAAAACTGTATTAAAGATTTTCTTTCATATCAGATTTTATTAAATACTATTTTTTTCATATCTTCCTGTATCCTATATATATGAAGGTCAAAACGATGTCAACATTACTGCTTTCCGCTTCAGATCTAGGTAATCTACATTGAGTGGTGGAACCCAATGTCATGCTTGTACCAATGTTAAGTAAAAGAAAGTCACTTTTATATGGTTCAATAGTATGTTTTAGTAAGTAAAGTACTCTAATAAGTATTTAAATATTATGCGCTAATTATTATATATAGGACATAAGAATATCAATTTTCCATTTCTATATAATTGCTAAATATTCATGAAACATTTTATATATTATTGTTCTTATACAATATGTTTTTCTTATTTTCCTAGGAGACCAAGGGAACTTTGATTTCCTCCCCCAAATATCTAATAAAATAAACACGAGTTTCCGTTGTAATCGCTAAGCAAAATACTTCAATGTAGTAATTATTTAGCAAAATAAAAACTCGGAGCTGACAAGCCTATTAAGCACGCGTATATTTGTATATGTATAACATGTGTAACGTTTTGGGAAAATTATTGAATTTCAAATACTTTAATAATCCTCATCTGTCTGTCACCTAAGACCTTCTTGACAGCCGTCGTCCAGGATAGCAGGGGAGAATTAATTATAAGACATAGCGCAGGATTGAGTTTCGCCACGCAATATGAAATATTATAAAAGGCAGAATGCGGGGAACAGTCTCTTAATCCTTACTAATTAAGGGTATCAAAGCGTATGTACGTGTCGCTGGCCTTAGAGTACTGATAAATGTTCGGGATAAACTAAAAATATAACTATATTTTGATTTTACTGTAATAGTATTATTGTTTATAGATAAGTAGAAAACATATTTAACGTATTATTAATCACACAATTCCACTGTATTTTTCGCATCTTCTAATGAATTGATGAATAATTTGCATTTACTGTACACATTATTATACTTACAATAATAATTTAATGTTACGATAATTCAGTTTAATATGTATACAATTTGTTGCTGTAATTTTATTATTTTCTCCAAATCATAGGATATGTCATAAATGATTGTAACAATTTTCATAAAGAAGTACATTAGCTTAATTCAAGAGGCTAGCGTATGTTTTGGTTGACACACGTGTTAGTGAGAGTTTTCTGTTTTGGTGTTAATTTTCTCCACTGTTCTCTAGTGGAGTTATTTTAAATTTTTAAAAGATTCCTTTTTAAGAAGGTGGTTGGTTGTAGTAAGTGTTTTTGTTGTTAATAAAGTGTCCTTATATAGTTTAAATTAGGTAAGGTTATTTTTTTTTCTATTGTGTCTTTTATTTAATTTATACTGGATGGGGATCCTCCTCCTGATCCTCCTGATACTGGAGGTGGTAGAATGGAAGTTCAAACGGTGGCTAGAAAGAGGCAAGGTGAAGATTCTACTATAAATAATGATTTTAGTGCCAAAAAAACTATTATAAACCCATCCACTGCGACACCCTCCATTCAAAACCTATATGTCCATCCATCCCTTTCTGAAGGTCCTAAGTCCTACATTGACTCCGACAAAGGCCCCTTCATTGTTTATGTGTCCAGAGAAATACCTGATCCAGCTGCTGGTACCACAATTAGAGCCATTAAGTTTAGTCAATTTCTTCATAGAAA
>JAZFAU010001330.1:0-12679 GCA_037178615.1 Dione vanillae
GGGAAACCGTTATGAAAATTAAACGTCAAAATATTTTCGCAATGTCAATAATGGTTTGAAAATTATAATATTATTGTATTTAAAACGTTTAAACAACTAATTGTGCTATTTTTCGTCGTTGTTGGTGTAAACGAGGCGATTTGGCGCGAGACTGACTTAAACTGCGTTGGCCGGGGTGGGTCGGGTACGCCTACAAGGGGAGGACGCCTGGTGAGTTTAGAACGTTTTTTTACTTATAATAATCTTGATTTATTATAGCTTTAAGTGATCTTAGATTTTTTAATCTGTTATAAAATATTTAATTTTTGTTTATATGCTTTTTAGAGGATTATGGTCAATATGTTATACCCGTGTATGGCACAGTAGAAACACTTTCTAGTCTAAAAATACTCTGATTTTAGTTTATAAAATCATTTTAGCTTTATAACATTTATATTTTTCAAATCGTTCTGTGTTTACTAAAACATGCATATATAACTAATTTTAAAATACAAAAATATACATATACATACAAAAATAAACATATACAAGTTAGAATTGTTGATACAGCTGTAAATATTATATATAGAGACATTATAAAGAGAAAATAATCTTTTAAACGAACCATTTTCTTCTAACTATTCTTTTAATAGCTATTTCCTGTTTTTGTTTTATTTATTAATATCTACATATATAATGCTATATTAGTACACAATCTTAAAACATTTTAACTTAGTACAAGCTGCACGTATCGTACGTGCTTCATATGGTCGTTCCAAAACGATATAAAAATGACAATCGTGTAATATTTTCCGATAAAATAAGGCTTAACATTCACTGTACGTTGAAACAAAGTTGTTTAATTTCGATATATTATATTGAATGGCGGATTCGAACCCTGTTACTTGTGTTGATAAAGCAAGCAATTTTTTATATCTAAATAAAAAATTTAATATTATAAAATTATTATTAAAAAAAATTGCTTATTCATATTTTTTTTTATCTATATATATATATATATAATATATTATATTATATTATAATAATATATAATATATAATAATATATTATAAATATATATATAATATATTATATATCATATACATATCATTACATAATATATATATTATATATATATATCTATTATAATATATATAATATATTATAATATATATATATATACTAAATACTAAAAAGTTATATATATATATATATATATATATTATATATATATTAAGTTACAGTGTTGATTAAGTAAGAGCTCGAGTGCGAAATATTTCTTCACTATTAAATAAGTACAAAAAGCTTTAAGCGATTTTCTCTACGTTTTATTTTTAGCTTTACGCTTTATCCGCACATGGCAGGGTAAGCAGAAGGAACGAAAGAACATGGAACTAGTGTCAAACATCATTTCCGCTTTTATTACAGTATGAACGAATTATATCTTAAGAACACTGACGTGAACGCAAAGTTTGGTTATTTTTATGGCAATTAATAATTATATTTCCGCTATGGTAACACTAAGTGGGTAAGAATTCCGCCAATTTTTTTTTAAAATTTACAAAAGCTATTAATAATCCATTATAAGTATTCAAATTTTTTTAGGTAGTATAGGAATATTTAATTTGTATTATGGTTATTACCATAATACAAATTAAATATTTATATTAGAATAGGCTTTAAAGGCTTTATATCTATGACCGTTAAATAAATTGAAAAAAAAAAAAAAGAATGCCGCCACACTGTACCTACGCAATATTTTGAATGACATCGGAAATTAATAAATGAAGTCTCTTCTCTCTCTCTATGATCCTGTCTACCGGGTATAAAATTTAAAAAAAAAAAGTAAAAAAAATTTCCAGTTCCCAAAAACCCTTAAACGTTTTCATATCGTATGCATAGGGGTTTAAAGTTGCCGAAAGAGGGGGCAATCATCCATGCAAAGTGGCTGTAGGCTAGGGGGTTTTTGATCTTTTTTAAAAAATTTTACTTAATTTTTTATTTTGCTTTTTGAGGGAACAATTTGAGTTTAAATTTTAATCTTTTTTGCGATTTTAAAAGGGAAAATTTTAACGTATAAAATAATTTCAACGTAGTATAACGAAGAATATAAGCTTGGGTGAGATTTTTTGGATTCGTTTGCATTTTTTGTTTTTTTCAGAAAGAAAGAGGCTTTTTTTATTCTTTTCTTTTTTTTTAACGTTTAAGCCATTTTTTTAAAAAATGAAAAATTTTGAAAGCCCATAAAATCAAAGTAAACTAGTACATTTTGGTCTTTTTACGTTTTATATTTCATATCATTTTGAATTAAATATTCCATATATGTATAATATAATATATATAATATATATATAATATTATAATTAATAAATATAATATTTATAAAATTTATAATATATATATTAATATATATATTATATAAAATATATTATATATAAATATAATATAATATAAAATTATATATATATTATATTTTAATAATCTATAATATTTAATATAATATATTATATATATAATATATAATATATATATATATATATATATTATTATATTATTATAAAATTAATTTAATATATATATAATATATAATATATATAATATATATATTATATATATATTATTATATATTAATATATATATATAATTATATATTATATAATTAATATTATTAATATATATATATTAATAAATATATAAATTTATATATAAAATAATATATAATATATAATAATATATATATATATATATATACATACATAATACATAATACATACATACATACTATCTTCACGCTCTACCCCTAGGGGGGTAGTCAGAGAGAAGGAGGCCAAACGCTGCGGTCCCTGCATACCTTTTTGCCTCCACTGTCATAACCTCTTCATGCATGCTCCCGGGGGAGTCCTCATTTTTTACGTGACCTTCCCCCAGTATCTTCATACTGTGTTTTCGAAAGTCAACCGAGGTCCCCCCTTATCTTTTACCACACATTTTTTCCATGTATTTTTTTTTTACCTTTCTTTCGTCATCATTTTTGAGGGCCCCAAAACCACCGAGCACGTTCTTCTTCATTCTACGTGAATCCCGCGGTACCTACCACCGTTCCCTCTTCTTTGGGATTCGGTCAGCAAGCGACTCCGCTACCCTTTCGAAGAGATCGCATCTCCCAGCATTCCTTTCTTTTTTCTTTCTGAAATCCCCACGTTCACTGCCAATAAAGGTCGGAACCAAAACTGATTTTGTACGGCCAAACGTGCAGCGATGCTGACGTTCTCCCGTCTCAACAACGCAGAAAGGCCCTTTCTTTCTTTACCGGCGCAAAACGTCTTTCCACATCCATTCGTATTCCCTCTTACAACAACTTCCCAAGTATACTACTTCTTTCCCTTTGTTCTAAAAAATTTCCATTCACAAAATTTGCAACTGCCCTTTTCCTCCTCTTTCAAATACCAGAACCTTTTGTTTTCTTGCATTCAGGTTTTAGCCATTATTTCAAAACCGTCTTTCAGATGGTGCCCAAAATGCCTGCAACTCGCTTTCTGATGAGAATAAGCACTGCATCATTGCTAAAACAAGAAATTTCCTTCAAGTCCCCATTTTTACCCCCACACTTTCTTTCAGTCCTTGGAGAAGCATCCAAACAAATTGAACAACCAAGCCGAATGGCCAGCCTGTTTGACACCCGTTTGGAGCCAAACCGGGGCGAATGTCGGCTCCTACTCGCACACAGGTGAGTGATCTTTAAAGGATTTACAGCCGCAGCAAGGGCCCGCTAAATTGTACCGGGGTAGTATCTCCCCAATTTTTTTCTCCAACCCTGTCAAACGCCTTCCCCAAAGCCCAAAAAAGCACAAAAAACCTTTTTGGTTTACACCCAAAAAACTTCTTGTCGCGGATGGAAAAGATCTGATCCATGCATCCTCTTCCAGGTCAAAAACCCTCCTTGGGCCTCCCACAGTAGCCTTTGGATCTTTTTGCTTTCTTCTCGTTTAAAATTTTTGCATATATTTACCACCTAAGCTAATCAAATGATAGCCTATAGCTTGCACAGTCATCTGTGAACCTTTCCCTTTTATACAAAGGCACGTGACTGCACTTTGCCAATCTTTGGGGACCCCCCCCGATTTCCAGCAAAAAGACAGAAACCGAACAAGCCAAGATGCGAGGTCCACCATATTTGATCATCTGGGCAGTAACTCCATCGCCCCGCGACTTACCACTTTAAGCTTTTTATTGCACTCTCAACTTCTTTTATACTGATTTCGCCTCTGCTACATCAAGACTGGGTTTGTCCTGTTATTTGAGGAGAAGCGTCATACATTCATACATCCCCTTATAAAATTTCCCCCCATCGCTGAAAAACGTGTGATCTTTTTGTGAAATCTCCCGTCCTTCAAAAGCCCCCCTTTTCTTTAAAGGGTTGACGAACATCCGTGAATCACTAACTTCTCGAGAAAAGCTTCGTGTTACCCCGGGAAGTTGCTTCAACCTTTCATCTTTTTTACTCTCGTTTTTTTCACGCTTCATCTTTATCAGGTTTTTTTGGGGTTTTTTTGCAGTTGTATTTTTCTTTTTTCTCTCTATACTTTTTTTTTCCCTGAGGTTTATAATCTGCCATGCCTTTTCTTTCTTTCTACAGCATCTCTCATTTATCATCCCCCCATTCGTCCGTTTTTTACAAAAGCCTTTTTTCATTGTCCCAAAACCTCTGTCGAGCTTAAAACCATGCGCCAAGGTTCTGCCAAAAAACTTCAAGCTTTCATTTTGTTTCACAACGTCTAGTTTTTTGGAAACCCCTTTCGTATTTTTCCTCCTGTCTTTGGATCGAAGTTCCAGCTTCTTATGCTAATTCGTTTCCCAATATAAACACCTTGTGGGGTTTAGCCACCCTACGAACAAACCCCTAAATCTAGCAAATAGATAGTGGTCCTTTCCCCAAGTGGGCCCCCTAAACACCGTGTGTCCATCACTTTTTTTCAAATCCGCTGACCCACTGGGAATAAATCAATCATATTTTCTCTCCCAGCGTCCCAGTTACTGTGAATTTTTTTGGGTCAAACTTTGTTTTTGCCACAACAAAATTCCCTTTCCTTGCAAATTCCAAAATGAGCTTCCGCCTCATTCACTCTTCTGCCCAATTGACCTAACACACCTTCGAAACCACTTCTCGGGGTTTTCCGCCCCACCATTCATGTCTCCCAAATTTTAATTTTTTCATTTCCTCTAACACTGCTAGAACACCCCTGACATTCCCAATACCCCTCAATTTCGCCAATGAAGTGAGGATACCGGCGCATATGCCCCCAAAAGAAATTTTGTAATCCCCAGCTTGAAGCGAACCCAAAGCAGTCTGGGGTTGACGTGTACTCTACCCTGCACCCCCAATCGGAGGAAAAATACCCCTACACCTTGACCCCCCGCGTTCGCTCTCTGAACCCCGGCCAGAGAGCGACGCGCTCCCCCGGCAAATGGGTTTCATTCCCTTTTTCGTTGGTCTCAGTCATACAAATGACACCCAAATCTCGCTCACCCATCACATTAATATTCATTCATCTTTGGTCCACCCCTTTTTACATTCCAGCAGCTATTGTAGCCCCGTCCCCCATTTCCCCGCCGCCCCCAACATGGCGTGGGGGTGCGGCCCCAAAAAGCCGCATTCGTCCCCACTTTCACAAGGGGGGACGCATGGTGCGCGCGTCGGGGGAGCCCTAGCAGGTGCCCCCGTATGGTGCTCGTGCTGAGGAATTTTGCAGCCCCAGAGGGCTGGGAGGGTCGCGCGGCAAGCCTTCCCTATTCGATATATATATATATATTTTATTTTTAATATATATATATTATATATATATAATATAAATTTTTATATATATATAATAATTATTAATAATATATATAATTTATATATAAATAACATACCTTTCCTCCCTGACAAAAACCTTTCGAAAGGGGATAGATAAAAAATTTACTTGTTTAAATGTATCGGATACTTTTTTTGATTTGGTTTTTAGGTTTTAAAATTTTTTTTTTAGACTTAAAAAAATTTTATCCTTCAGATTTTTAAAAATTTAGCCCCTTCAATCGCTTTTTTTAAAATGAATTGTTAAAAAAACTTTAAAATTTAAATTTTAAATTAAACCTTTCTTTAAAAATAAAAAAAAACTCACAAAAAATGCACCAAAAATTTTAACCACTAATTCAAGGGCCCTTTTCTCTATACGCCACCCCCCTCCCCCTACCCCTAATCCGGAAGGGGGGCTGGTTAACTTTTTTTAACCAATCAGAGACGAATCGCAGCCCGCGACCGAAAAACACCCAAAACGAACCCCCAATTAAACGAACGTTTGGGGTCACTTGCCGTTTGCCGCTTTGTTAGCGTTTTTTTTTGCATGTTATGCTATATCCACTTCCGTGATTTTTTTTTTTTTTTAAAAAAACTTTTTTCATTTTTTTCTGAAAATATAAAAAAATATATTATGATTTTTAAAATTTTAATCAGTTCTGAGAAAAGTGGGGAATGAGTTTTTTAGACACTGCTTTCCACCTTTCACTATACGGGAACATCGTGAAATTGAAAAAGTAAATTTCCCTAAAAATCTCCCCTCACTTTTTTCTCTGTATCATATTTTTTTAAAATATTCTAATATCTGAAAATAATTTATTTTTTACCAGATTAGTTCGAACCCCCTACAACTCAGAGAAATTCCCTTTTTGCTCTAAAGATTCGTCATTCCAATGAAAATTTAATTTTATTTTTAAAAATGAAAAAACACGAAATGTAAATTTAAAAATATTAGTTATTTTAGCTTTTAATTTTAAATTTTGGGGCCATTGTGAGGGAAGCTTAAGCGTTTCCTTTAAAAGCGACGGTTTTGGGTTCGTTCCCACTCGGGAAATTTATTTTCAAAAACGCAGCGTTTAGTTTCCCCCATCAACACGCAATGCCTTGAAAAAAGGGGGAAAGGCGAAAGGAGAAAGCAGAAACACTAGGTTTGTATGGTTCCGCAGTTCCCCATGCCTTCTCTCAATATGCGGGACAAAACTACAAAAAAATTTAACTAGTACAGCCCCCAAGTACAGGGTTATGGGTTTTTAAACTCATTTAGGAAATGCTGAATTTTGCGTAAAATGAAGAAGGAGGGGCTTAACACTGAGTTCCCTCTCAAATAGATGTTCTCTTGGGGCGTATTTTTAATGGAACTCCCCCAAGGTCATTCAATACTTCTTTTCCAAAGTTTTTAAGATTTCTTGTCTTTTTTGAAACTCCAATGTTTTCAAATTTTCTGAGTTTTTCCATTTTTTTGTAATTCAATTTTTTAATTTCAATTATTTAAAAATTTTCCCCTTAATCTCTCTCTGTTTCGCGTATTTTTTTTTTTTTAATATACAAAGTATTATAGTTTGAATATATAATATTTTTTGATATATAAGGGCACTTATGTTAAAGCATATAATATTCTTCAAATGTAAACGAACCCGCACTCTTTAACTAAAAATCAAACCCAAAATCGCTTCATATTTACATAATATTTGAGTACTTTTAAAAATCCCTAAAAACAAAAACCCTTTTAACGCCTCACAGTAAACGTTTTATTGACAATTAAACTTCACGATGCAGTCAAGATGCCACTGCATGATCGAGATTAAACCGGGTGCTGTGTGAAATTTTGCAGGGAATTGGAAAGAACTCTTTTTGTTACAGTAAAAAATCTTATTTTTGTTTATCCCCAAAGGGGGGGGGGGGGGGAGGGAGCTAGGGAAATTTTTTATCAAAAAATTTTTAAGGTATTTCCGCATATAACAAGGTGATATAGTGTAAATTTCTCTCTTTCGCCCAATATTGAGTGGCGGAACTCAAAGCCCTGATTTGTCTTGAAGAAAATGAAATAATTAAAAATGAAAGTCACAACCGTCGCGTTCAAATCAATGCGTTTCAATATCTCTTAAAGGGTGTTAGGGTGCAGTGGGTGTGACTCGATTTTGCACAGAAATGTCAATTCAAATTTTTAGTTAGAGAAAACTTTTTTTTACATTTTTCCCTTTGCTAAAAAAAAAAAAAAATCCCTTTTAGGGAAACGGAAACTCGACTTTTATATAATAGATATACATATAAAGAATATATAAAATATAATTATTTATATATAATATATATATAAATTTTTATATATAATATATAATAAAAAACAAATTAAAATATATTATTTTATATATATTAATATTATATATAATATATATATTAAAATTTAAAATATAATATATATTTATAATTAATATATATAAATTTTTTATATATTATATATATATTAAAATAAATATATTTTATAATATATATTATATAATATATATATATATATATTTTAAAAATATACACGTAAATTTAAAATTTTTCAAAAGCCTCTCGAATTTTCCGAGCAACGTCGACCGCGGTAATTGTGTGGGAAACATTTTACACCTTTTCCAAAAAACCTTTTTACGGAAGGATCTTTAAAACTGATAAAATTAAAAACTTTTATGAGGGTTTGGCTGTGCCTTTTTAGCCTTTTTATATATTATAGATTTGTTTTTGTTATATGAAGGCACAAAATATGTAATTTAATTTTTAAAAAAATAAAAGATCTTATAAAGTTGAAAATTTAACGGTATAAAAAAAAATTTTATTTGCTTCTATTTTTGAGAAATGTGGGGCAAACCGACATTCAACCATACACATCACAACATTTATACTAACAATTTCCTTTTTTTAAAACGCTTAAAAAATTTGAAAGTAAGCTTTTAAGGTACCCCCTAACAGCCATGCCTTTTTCGATGCATGCAGACTAAAGGGGCATTTCTTTTTATACTAGTCCCAAAAAACGAGCTCTTTCTTTTTTTAACATATTATTTTTTTATTTTATCAAAATAAATAAAGCAAAAAAATTTTTACGTCAAAATGACAGTTCCGATACATTTCGTAAATAAATTTAACTTTCTCTTTAAATTTTTAAAAAGTATAGACCTTTTTGGTATATAAAAGGTTCTTCCCATGGAGATATTTAATTTTTTTTAGATTATGACCCCCACGGTAAAAATACATGCTTTCCCCAACAATCTAGAATATAGGTGGTATGGAAAAAGAAGGGGGGAAAAGAGTGTCTAAGTTAAATTAGTAATAGTAACAGATTCCCTTTCCCCAACCCTGCCTGAGCGGGATAAACGTGAAGAAAAAAAAAAAAATTTTTAAAATTAAAATATCGACTTATGAAGGCTGTACCCCAGAATCTTTTTCAAAAAGATTTTTTTTATATTTTTTCTTTATTTCCTTTTACACTCTTTCACTCTTTCATGAATAAAATGAACCTGCACCACCGCCGCTAATGAATTAATCAAAACAATATAAAGGGAAAAATTTTTTAAACGCACGCTCAATCTTAAAATCACAACTTGTTTCCCAAAACAAATTACTATACATAAGGGTGATATCAAAAGAATAATATTTCCTTTTTTTTGCTACGTAATTTGGACCCTTTCATACTTAATTTTTTGGTACGTGAGTTTTTTTGAACCCCGTACTCATTTTTTGGTCTTTGTGGGGTTTGATGATACAAATGGTACGAAAATGGTATTTCGTAGAAGTTTTTGGGTTTTTTTTTCACGTATTCTCCACTTTTATAACATTTTTCTCCTTTTTTGCGGAATTAAAAGCTGGGTTTCTTTTGAGTGCATGGGGTTTAGTTCTGCATATTTGCAAATTTGGAAATTAACGCCGCACCTTTCTTTAAAAAGCGCTGACATAAAAATTGGTTTTTGAAATTTTAAAGCGGCGCGCGGCGTGAGTTCCGCCCCTCAACCGCAATGTGATGGAAAAAGGCGAAAAGGGGGACGGAGAAAACAGTGTCTTAACACACGGTTTCAATATTCCGCAGTTTCCTCTCCCTACCCTGCAATATGCGGGTAAAACGTGAAGCTACAAAAAAAAATCATACAAAATTTAATTTTTAAGTTTTAGACTTTCTTTCAGATTTCAATTTATGGTTTCGATTCCATGAAAAGAAATTGTATCTTTCTTTTTTTTTCGCCTGGTCAAAAGACGAAAACGTGGCTTTGGGTTTCCCACCACCATCACGCAATGCGTCGAAAGGCAGAACGGGGAACGGGTGTTTAACACAGTTCCTCATTTCCCTCTTCATACATAAAAACGTGCAAAACTTTTTTTTAAAACCCAAATTATCTTTAAATAGCGAAAAGGAATAGGTGTTTATTAAAAGATCTAAAACCCAATGCAATCCCTAAGTGACAGGATACTAAAAAATGGCTGAGTGCACACGCCACTCCCTAAGAAAGGGGATACCACGCTGTCCTTTTCCCCTTGTGCCAAATTATGTAAATTTGGGGGTTTTTGGGATGGGTTTTGAATCAGGGGGTTTAGTTTTTTGGGTTGTAAAAGCGGGGTAGTAAGTTCGATGTTTATTTAATCAATTTAATATAAGCGCTCGACTACCTTTTCGCCGCTGATCTTTTCCATTTGATTCAGTGAAAGTAAAAAGAAAAAAGTTTTCATTTAATTTTTTTGATAAAGATTTAAACACCGGATTTAAACCCGGCCCAGGAAACAGTGTAAAACAAAAATATATTTAGTTCTTTGCTTAAAGCTCTTACATGCAAGGAAGGCAAAAACGCGGCGATAGCTCCCCCACTACAAAAAAAATGCGTCAAAGGCAAAAAAACGTCGGATTCGTCCCAAATTTACTATAGAGGGAAAATTAAAAATGATTTGAGAATATTAGCTTCTGCTTATCCCCCACATGGCAGGGTAGGCAGAGGGAAATGCTGGAAAACATACGAACCTAGTGTTAAGACATCCGTTTCTTTGTCCCCGCTTACTCCGTCCCCACTTTCCGCCGTTTTTGAGGGATTTCGGTTTAGTGGGGAACCAAAGCCGCGCTTTGCCTTAGATGCCAGAGCAAAAAATGGAAAAAGAAAAATCTATCTTCCCCAAATGGGAAACGAACCCAGAAATCGTCGCGTTTTCAGGAGACGTTGGCCTCGCGCCGCGGTCCCCCGACGGTCAATTTTAAAAATATATCGTTCTTTGGGGAATTTAACCGCTGTCTTCAAACTCGACGCTACTTTCTATTCTCTCTTCATCACTTTTTGGGAGATATGAAAACGAAGTGTGAACACTTAGTTCCGGTCCACAGTGCTATAAGCACGATAAACTTTAAGTTTTTTTTTATTTACTGCAGTTTTTTAAAGCTTTTTTTTGCAGCATCCTCCTTACGGGTCAAAACTAGGGATGTAAATTTAAGGGTCCTCACCCATCAAGTTCAACAAGGGGTTTTTTTACTACAGCAATTTTCGTTATTACGCGTTTTCGCTTGCTTTTACAGTTTTTAGTTTTTATTTATAGAGTTTGTTTTTTGTAAAAATTGCCCATATTAGTTGGTTAGATTTTAAATTGAAGTAAAGAACTCAAGACGTCAAATTTGCGGTATTATGTAAAAGTTATAGGTTTAATTTTTACTTTTTTTTTTATTCGTGTTAAGGAGGGTAGGTAGAGATTTTTGGTCGGACACTACGTTTTCTTTTTCTATACAAAATTTAAGACGTATACGGAAATTATTGAGGGGCTATGTTTATAAAATGGGGGAAAAAAATTAATTTCCACTACTGGGAATGAAACCCGGGTCCATCGCGCTTTGAGACACAGCAGCATACTGTGTACAAACCCTTCTAATCTTGTTTTATGATTTAAAATGCTTAGTTAATTTTAAAAATAAAACTAAACCAACCCAATGACACTTTCGTGTGCGTTTGTCGTGATTTCCCTTACAAATTTTTTAAACAAGTCTTTTTTGCTAAGTTTTCACCCTTTTTCTTTTTTTAATTTTTTAAACAGTTTTACCCGGGTTTTGGATAAGGTGTAGATAATAAATTGGGAATTATGCTGTCTTCCAATAAAGGCTGATAATTTAACAAGTATTTTGAGATATATCTGCAAATAAAGACCTGTTATCTAAATAAATACAAAACTGAGAGTATGTCTTAAATGTAACAAAGGCCCTTAAACCCCTCGCTCAAAAATCCATATATAAAAATATCCTAATTAAAATTAAATTCTAAATTTTGATTTCCATGTGTCAGATAGAAATATTTAGCGGGTAGACGTTATAAAAAATTTAATTTTTCTGGTTGATTACTTAACTTTTAGCGTAATATGTTTTTTTTTTGGGGAGATCTTCACTCATTGTTTTTCTTGAAATAATATAAAATATGTTTTTAAAGGGGTTTCTTTACAAAAGTCCCCTCTATGTACCCCGCCTTAAAAAAAAGGGGAAATGGACAAAAACTTTTTATATCAATATTTTAAATGTAACGCCCTCGTTATCGGGTAGCTCGCAGTTTTTGATTAATTAAAAAATTTACTGATTCAAAACACCTATTTGGGTTTTTTTTTTTATAATTTTAACTAAGGGTGCGATTGCGGTTCGATTCCCCTTTGGGGAAAAAATTCTTTAAATTTTTTGCTCTAGCTACAAACAAAACAAAAGCTTAACACCCCTGCACGAGCAATGACAATGTCTCAAAAGCGGAAAATGAAAAACGGATGTCTTAACACTAGGCCCCGTGTCTACAATCGGTTTCAATTCCTAGAGAACAAATTTTTTTTCATTCACACTTAAATTTCATTACCAAGCCTTGTCCGCCATTCGAAAAGGAATGGACAGACAAG
>JAZFAU010001331.1:0-12677 GCA_037178615.1 Dione vanillae
TACCAAATTCGAAATGATTCCGCTAATGCCGCCTTTGAAGTACGTTCCAGAAATGTATTAGTAATAGTTCTAGACAGGCCGAGATCTTTTACTACGACGCCTTATCCGCCGTAAAAACAAGGCTACCAGAGACCACGATGCGTATCCTAATGAGAAAAACCGTAAAAAACTTAACGACCTTAGGAGAAGAGTCAAATCCCAATTTGAACAGCTCAGAGGCGAGTCTTGGGATGTTAGGCTCGAGGGGCTCACGCCAACGGCCCAGGCGTTCTGCGCGCTGTCGAGAACCTGTCGATCCGACACAGTGGCAACTATGCCTCCTCTCACTAAGCCGGATAACACCACCGCGGCCGACGACACAGCAAAAGCGGAATGCCTCGCAGACAGTTTAGAAGCGCAATGCTCACCGGGCAGTCAGCCATGCGACCCGGAACACCTATCGATGGTGGACTCCGAGGTGGCAGAGTGGGCTTCGATGCCCCCGACCGGCGAACTGGTTCGCCCGACCGACGTAGATGAAGTGAAAAATATCCTCAAAGACCTCAATCCTAAGAAGGCCCCGGGGCCTGACAACATCCCCAACAAGGTCCTTAAGAATCTTCCGATCCAATTCGTGTCTTTATTGGTCATGATTTTCAATGCTCTTTTAGCAAGGTGCTCCTAACCCGCCGAATGGAAGGAAGCCACCGTCATAGGTATTCGTAATCGTTCCTCAGGATAGCATCCGGATGCCCCTGGTACGTTCACAACGTAGACCTCCATAAAGACTTCGAATTGGACTCGATCAAAGAGTTCTGCAAAGGCTTAGCCAAGCGCTACTACGAGCGCGCAGACTCTCACTCTAATCCCCTAATCGTTGAAGCGTCTAAGTACGCTCCCCATCCTCACAAACTACTTCGACGACCTCGAAGCGTTCTTCTAGACCCCGATGACCCAATTACTGTAGCCACCGTAACTACAACGGAAGGTTACACGCCTCAGTCCCAAAGACTCGCCGTCGCCGCCGTAACAGGCGACGCGGCCCATCTCTCACAACGGCACGACCGCGCCTCGGCGCGGCGGGGCCCGTCGGTCCATGACCGCCCTACACACCTTCTTCTGAGCAGCCATTAATGCTCACTTTATTCTCTGGGGACGAGGCACACTCGTAAAATAGTAAAATAGTTTTTGGGACGTGATCATTGCATAAATTAAATCATAACCATATACTCGGCAGAAGTATACGAAGCATGCGCCATTTTGAAAATAAGAATAATTAAATAAAAAAAAAAAAACAAAATAATAAAATAAAAAATACTAATAATACACTAAACGATCACTAAAGCTTATTTAACTATGTCACTACATTCTATTTAACAAACTCATTCAAAAATATTTGAGAAAATCACCGACCGACATCACGCATGTCGCATACTTCAAAGGTGAAGCAATACGCGATACTGATAGTTCATATTATTATATGAACTCTGAACAATTGATAGTTCCTAAAATTGGCATTACCATTTCTGCTAAATGTAGAAAATAAATCATAAAAAAAAATTATAATTCTTAAACTCAAAACATTTTATCGAATGATTAATAATTTTTATTTAAGGTATTTTAAATTATTGTGCTCATACAAACACTAAAAAAAACTATAATTACATTTTTATTTTGACTGCAATGTAAGTAATAATTCAACTTTAAAGAAAATCTTTTAATTTAAAATTACCTTTAAATAAATTTGTGTAATTATCAATATGCGCATAATTTATGTCATTCTTATTACATTTATTTTAATATACTTGGATTCAACTTTAAACAAATTATTAAATAAAATTATTAATTAATAAAGTCTTACTTCATTGCATCAATCATCATGTCACCGATTTTTATAAATGTACTTTTCACGTAATGGCCGCAAATTAATGTAATGATTGCAATAAAATATCATTTGTTTTAAAATAAAAATGTTGAGTATTACATGTTATCAATAAACCGATTGGTAAATATAGTAAAGAAATTATAAAATATCAAATGATTTTAACCTCGTCCTCGTCCTTGTGGGCATAGTGGGCTCTTTCGTATTTTGCGCTAATTTTGCAGTAAACGAAAGCGCCACTTCTTAAATCGTTTAGACATAAACGCTTGATTATGACGTTATGACGTTTAGCTTTGGATTAAAACAATGAATTCTATTTATTTACTTTAATTTTAATATTTATAAATGCATAAATAATGTATAATGTATTAACATCCACCTGATTATAGTATTATTAATATAAGATAATGTACATAATAAGGACAATATCAAAAATAAATATTAAAAACTTTATGAGATTTTTTCAAATGGTGTAAAGATTTTGCACATACACTTTTAAAATATGGTTATAAGTTTATACATGGGCGTATTCATACACATAGTCGGAACTCCTGTGTGTTTTATAAGAGCAACTACTTCTATTGTAGTATTAGCTTACTAGCTTTATGCACTTGTTTTTATTTTTGTTTCACCGTCATATTTCTTATTTCTTATTACTTTGTTATAGGTTGCACAAGCACATTAGTCCTTTTAATAAGCCAAAAAGCTTAATCCATATTAGCAGCAAGTTATTTTAATATTCTTTCCTCATAAATCCTTCATGTGGTCAGCTTCGAACCGGATATTATTCAAAGAATCAGCTGCTATATTTGCTTTTGGAATATAGATGAAGTGGATTTATTCAATGGTGTCAAATATTGAGATTTAATTAAATTTGCTAATCTTAACCCAACACCCAAGTAACATAAATTAGCTTAACCTTATTGTATAAGGTGAGTTTGAGTATTAAAATATTGTAATAAATTATTTGTTGCATACCTACAACATTGTTAAAAAAGTTAAAACATACTATTTATTTACATTTATGAGGTATTGTAAGAATTTTATTATTTTAACTATTGTAGTATTATATAGCAAGTTATTATGTCTACTTTAAAACAAGTGCCTAATTTTAAGGTACAATATTAAACTTAATATTTACATTATTTTAACTGTGTTCGAGTTTTTTTGTGAGATCAATTGTTACACAGGATTTATACTTAGTAATATCTTAATAAACAAAAAGTGAACAATTTTACTTAACTAGTGTGTGTGTGCGTGCGTGCATGGGTGCGTGCGTGCGTGCGTGTGTGTGTGTAAAATTGTGAAAGATTTAAATTACTTTTCAATTTTTCAGTTTCACCATAATTCAAAACGTCAGTAATGTTTCACTTAGAACACGCTTTAGTAGAAGTCAAGTCTACTATCTAGTTTCTTACAAAGATATGACGATTGATAATTGTATTGCATTTTCTTAAATTTGGTTTTACTAGTAGGGAGATTTGAGTTTGAGAGAGAACAAAAGGTAAATGATGATGGATTTTAAGTATACAATTTAATATATATATTGGACGAGTAAGAGTCAGTCAAAGTCAAAGTCAGTAATTTGTACTCATTGTGTAAATTAAACGTTGGAAAAAGGTATGGTTTGAAAAACATTACTTTTATGAGAGACCTCTGCGCCCTTTCTAAAGTTATTTAATGCGTTTTAGGCGCACCTCCCTATACAGGGATACAGCAGCTCAATACAGTTTGGGCTAGTGCTTTGTAGGTGGTAATAAGAGTGGCCTCGCTCGCAACGTGTCATTGGAAGCTCTTTTGATTTTTTAATTGTTGACTTTTAACTCAGTAGATTTTTTTTAAACTTTAAAAAAAAAAATCTAAGAAAATTAGCGTCATCTCTCGCCCAGGGCATAAATAAGTTTGATATTTTTTACATATTTCACCACTAGATGGCATTTCATAGATGATACACTAATAGTGCGGCCTTAGCCAAGACGCAATTTGACAATTACTTATGCTAACAATATGTATGGAGTTATCGACAAGTCACGTGACTTAAGCCAACGAAAAGAAAAATAGTAGCAAACAAAACGTCAACAAAGTCATTGAGTCGAAATAGATATCTGTCAATTAGCGATTGACACTGTAGAGACTACAGTGTCAATCGCTAATTGACAGCCATGTTGCTCATTTTGACAATCGCAGTGTTAATTGTCAACGATCACCTATCGAAGTACGAAACCCTGCAGAAAACGCTAAAAAATTATGGAAAAAGATTTTTCACCTTAATAATTACAAATTTATAAGTAAATTAGGAAGTTATTAAGTGAATCGATTATTAATTAATAATTACGTAATAAATTTTACGATTATATTACGAAATTTTATTATTTTAGTTTTATTTTTCAACATTAATAATTTTGAGTACATCGGTTAATAATTTTAATTATTTTACTTTACTATTATTTTTTAACATATACTTAAATTTATATTTCTATTTCTATTAATATTTGTTTGAGAAGTGTGTTTTTTTAATCTGTTTTAATCAAATTAGTAAACATTGAATTCTTACACATGCAACATTGAAATATTTATTTATAATAATATTTGATTGAAATATGTGACTTTACAGTCTTCACTTGACGTTTCAAAAAACGCAAATAACAGACAATATCATCGATGTCTTCTTCTTCTTCTTCTTTTTAGTTATGGCGTTCCGAGCGTGCCAGTTGAGCACAATTCACTTCGCCAATGTCACGTTGAATGGAGAACACACAAAGAAGAATGTACGGTAAAAAGGAGATAGCATTACACAAAAGAGGAATGCATGTTTAAAAGAGATCCATTTTAAGGACCTATAACAAAATCAACAAATAACCGTCGTGGCGCAGAGGCGTAAGCGTCTGCCTGTAAACGCGACGGTTACTGGGTTCGATCCCCAGTCGGAGAAGATGGATTTTTCTATTTCCATTTTCTTCGCTCTGGCAAACTAGGCAAAGCGCGGCGTTGAGTTCCGCCACTCAACACGCAATGCCTCAAAAAACGGCGGAAAGCGGGGACGGAGAAAGCAGGGGCTAAGCAACGGAGTGTCTTAACACTAGGTTTCCACGGTCCCTGCAGTTCCCTCTGCCTACCCTGCCTTGTGCGGGATAAAGCGTGAAGCTAAAAAAAAAAAAAAAAAAAAAAAAAAAACAAATAACTACAATATATACAGACAACACATTAGGTTAGTAATAGATAATATTTTACACAAAAATTTACATAAAGGACTAAACACAAACATTAACAAACACTGAACACTAAGAGGACGAGGGACTTTGAGCGGAAGAACATCATATAAAGGACGGATTAATTTAGGACAAGAAAAAAGGATATGAGAAGGAGAACCGTCGTCTAAGCCACATTCACACAATGAGTGGTCCCTGACCCTGATCTTAGCCAGGTGAACAGGAGTACATGCATGTCCGAGGCGTAAGCGGCAAATTGTGGATATAACTTTCCGTTCAGTGAATTTTTGAGAAAAAAACCAAGGACGCTTTGGTATATCAGGTTGGAGAAATGCATAGTATTTACCTTTCTGGGATTTTGATAGATCCCAGTATTTGGACCAGGACTTATCCAAGTGAGTAACAGCAAGAGACAGCAGATCCTGGGCCGAATTAAAAAAGTGGTCTAGAGTGCCACATTGGGCTGCTAATTTTGCACAAGAGTCTGCAGATTCATTCCCACTAATTCCAGAGTGACCTGGAATCCACACAAGAGTGACCTCCAAACCCTTCAGATGACACGAGTATAATTCTTCACGGATCCTTAAAACAATTGAAGATCTCAATTTACTATGAAACGGGTTACCCTTTATAGCCAATAAGCAACTTAGAGAGTCAGTAAAAATAACCGTCTGTTTTACGTTGTGGGAGAGCGTGAACAGGACTGCCTCTAACAAGGCAACAGCCTCGCCTGTAAACACTGAAGATTCGGGAGGGCATTTAAATTGTAAAATAATTTTGAATTTAGGTATCCAGCAAGCTGCACCAACACAGCTCTCCTTAGAAAGCTTTGATGCATCTGTAAAGATATGAAGATGATTTGACCAATTTTCATATACAGCCTCTTGGAATTTTGTGTTGGTACCTGGATCTCCCTTGGTCAAGCCAAGATCTGTTATGACGGATAGATGATGGACCAATGTTTTGTACGGTGTACAAAACAATGGATTAGATGAAAGGCGTAGCAAAGGATGAGGTAATCTGGTGAATTTTAGGAAACTATGTAATAAGAATGGTAATGGTTTATCACTGGGGATGAGGTCAGCTAACTCAGTTAACTTAGGCCACAAAGGATGGGAAGAAAGCTGTAACATTTTACCAACAAATCTATCTGCAAGGTATTGTCTTCGGATAGGTAGGGGTGGGTCAACACACTCCACTTGGAGAGCATTGGTGGGAGTAGACTTCATTACCCCTAAGATAATACGTAGGCATTTGTACTGTATCCGATTAAGCTTTTCTGTGGCTACTTTATTAAAGGGGTCCAGAACATATAAAGCATAATCAATATAACTACGGATAAGGGCACCGTACAGAAGTTTTTGAGTATAAGGGTGTGCACCCCACCACACACCAGACACTGCTCTTAAAGCATTAATGCCTTTTTCACATTTTTTGCTAAGAAATTCAGCGTGTGCAATTCCATTCAGTCGCTTATCGAGTACCATGCCTAAAAATCTTACATTCTCCATGACCTGGATGGGAGAGCCATCAAGAGCAATTTGAAAATTTGGGGTAGCTCTTTTTGGTAAATACTACTACCTGGCACTTAGAAATGGACAACGAGAGACCATGATCAGTCAACCACTGGTTGAGATAGTGTAAAGCAGTGTTTAGGTGGTAAGTGATGTCCTCTACAGAATTTGAGCTGTAATAGAGGACGATGTCATCAGCATACTGAAGGATATTACAAAAACTACTAACAGATAATTCGAGGTCATGTGTGTAGATGTTGTACAACAGAGGACTAAGAGCTGAACCCTGAGGAAGGCCTTTCCAGACGTGTCTGGGGGGCACAGTAAGAAGCGGATGTTTAACAGATACCGTTCGATCTGTTAACAAATTACATATGAAATGAGACAACCTCGGCGGAATACTCAGCTTAAGCAATTTCTGCCTGAGTACCGGAAGTAGGTCATTATCATATGCCGATGCAACATCTAGGAAAACACCCACTAAATACTCTCCTTTGGCAAAAGCTCGTCGAATATCTGTAGTTAAAATGCTGAGACTATCTGCAGTACTTAGCCCCTTTCTAAATCCAAACTGAGAGGGAGCTAAGATATTTCTGTTTTCCACTATCCATTCCAAACGGTTTTTTAAAAGTCGTTCAGCAGTTTTTGATAACGTTGATGCAAGGGCAATGGGTCTGTAGGAAGAAGGATCAGAGGAACATTTACCCGGTTTAAGGATAGGAATGATAATTTGGGATTTCCATGAATCAGGAATATTGCCAGATTGAAAAATATTATTTATTACATCCAAAAAGTAAACCTTAGATTTATCGTTTAACTCCTTGATAAATGAGTAAGGGACACCGTCCTCACCTGGGCTAGTGTCTTTTAAATCCGGTAAGATGTTTTTGAGTTCCTCAAAAGAAAAGGAGGCATCCATTTCTTCTGAGGATTCAATCGGCATAGCTGGGGATAGATCGAAAGACGGAACGAAGGGAGGAGCCAATTTGTTAGCAAAACTGTTAAGCCATATTGATGGATTGTTGGAATTTGGACTAGGCATACTGTTGAGCGACCGGCGAAATCTCTTAACATTCGCCCACACAATATGGGAAGAGGTACGAGGATTAAGGGACTCGCAGAAGGTGACCCAACCAAGTTTTTTCTTTTTCCAAATTAACTTCCTAAATTTTGCATCATTGCGTTTGTATTCAATGTATTTCTCCATTGTCATACAGGCTGCGTATGACACCTCGGCAGATGTTCGCCGATCGACAGAATCAGAGCATTCCTGATCCCACCAGGGATTGGAAGGCATCTGCTTCTGAATGGAGAGTTTTTTAGGAATGTTTAAGCCAGCTGCAGATAAGATGGCAGAGACAAACCGGTCATAACAAACAATGACATTCTCATGATTAACGGACTCCGGAAGATCATTCAACATGCAATCTACAGAGTCAGCATACTTAGACCAATTAGCTTTTTTTAAATTGAATTTAAGGAGCGGGTGAGGGCTATTAATAAAAGAGAGTCTATTATTTAAGGATAAAAGAATTGGAAAGTGATCACTACCATGTGTGGAAGAAAGGACAGACCATGATAGCTGGGAAGCAAGTGAAGGAGAGGACAAGGAGAGGTCAACAGCAGATCTGGGATTCTGATTAGGATTGACCCTAAGAGTCGGGGAACCGTCATTGAGGATGCAGAGGTCGACATCATCAATTAAGTCCACTAACGAAGGAGAGAATCCGTCACAGTAATAACACCCCCACATAGTGTGATGAGTGTTAAAATCTCCCAGGATCAGCACTGGACTAGGAAGCGAAGTGATGATAGACTTAAGTTCAAGGAAAACGGAAAAGGAAGGATGAGGAATATATACAGAAAGAAAGGATATTTTAAAGGCACTCACAGCAACAGCATTAATCTGTTGACTGTGAGATGGGAGAGGAATGCCCGATGTCTTCTATTGACACTGCAGGTGAAGAATTTGATGAAGAGTTTGACATGTGTTGTTGGATACCAAGTTGGCGATATCTATAATTTTTATTGCTGAAGCGCTTTATGGAATAGATACGGAGCGTTTGGTTTTTGGCTAAGGCGTTTGGTATAGATGCGCAACTCTCAATATTTTTCAATACAAACGTTATTAGTACTAAAAAAATTCCCTGAGGATATTTGTTTCGTCATCCAGACCGGATATTTTTCTTTATTCTCGAAGCCAAAAACGCGTAGTACTGGTAGAACTTACAGTTCCTTGGGAAACAAATATCTCGAAAAGTCAACACCTTAAACTTAATAAGTATTTCGATCTTACAAACGAACTGACCAGGAATAGGTTAGGTTACGAGAGCGAGCTTATATGCGGTTGAAGTAGGAGCGAGAGGTATAAAAGCGAAATCTCTCTATTGCTTACTAAGAGATCTCGGCCTGTCTACAACTATCACAAATTCATTTCTAGAACGCACTTCGAATACGGCTTTGGTTTAAAATTTGGTTACGAAGTGGGAGGAGCTCGGACAGTGGAGGTAAGCGTTAATACATTTTAAAGGGGCCCTTTAAGCCTACACTTGGGTCGCAAGTCCCAAGCGCTGCTCGAAGCTCCTCTTCCTACAACACGATGGGCCCGGCACCCGCACGCTGAATCCATGGAACGCTAAGTTGTTTCTTCGCTAATGAGGTCATTTACACTAACCTTGTGTAATTAATTTAAGGTCAAGATTATTCAACTAATCAACTTAATCAAAATGCCATGCCTTTATAAGCATGACCATTAAACAAATAAAAAAAATTATTAGAGATAAAAAAAATCTGCAGTTTTCAATGAATGTCATCATTGGGAAGTCTAGTGTTCTGAATTAAAAAAATAATTTGACAATAATAATTTAACATTAAAAAATATTTGTTACGTGAACTTATATAATAAATCATAAATAATGTGTATTATAAAGTGAAAATTAATATAGGTGTTTATAGGTTTTTAAGAATATTTATAGTTTTGATTTTAGTGACAATGGTTCTCATCTCAGGTTTTACTCCTCGTTTTAAATATTTTTACTAATATATCCTTAAGGGCGAACTTAAATTTATATATGAGTAGGTACAGTGAATAACATATACGATGTGTATGTTAGATTACTAAGAAGTTGCATTTACTATCTCCATTATATATATTTATTCATTTTTATTTTTAATATTTATTCATTTTCATTTAAAAGTGAGGATACACTTTTAAATGAAAATGAATAAATATTTTACATAGATACATATTTTGGCTTATTATCGTTAACGATATAATTGAAAAGATCAAAAGAATTAGATCATCAAAACAAGTATCAGAGTCAGAGGGATACGTGATAAAAAAATATCAAATAAACACCAAGAAAATTTCAGTAACATCCAGAACACGAAAACGAGCACTTTGAAAACTATGGCAACGTTAAGTTTGCTGCAGGGGGATGAAACTTCCATACAAATATGATTTTCATTAAAGCTAGCGCCAACTCTCGCCCAGGGCATAAGAATGTTTGATATTTTTTACATATTTTACCACTAGATGGCATTTATAGACATGAATAGTTATGAAAATAAAATTATTTCATTATTTTTTGTTTTCTTTTCTAATAATTTTATTTTCATTTACAATGTTATTTTATTTTTCATATTTCAATATGGCAATATTGTATAACTACTAAAGCATAGATGATACACTAATACTGGTATAGATGCGCAACTCTCAATATTTTTCAATACAAACTTTTTTGTCCTGGGCGAGAGAGGGCGTTATTAGTACTAAAAAATTTCACTAGGTGGCAGTTTAGAATATCCGGAATTTCATATATTTTTAAAATATTAAGTATATTTTTAAATTACTATTATTAAAAGAATAAAATAAATTTAAATCAGGTTGATATGAATATTGTTGTTATATACATACGGCCTTATTCATAAAAAGTTATAGCGCGCTTAAAGACTCGATATAGTACTTTTGTCAAAAAACGTTATTCATAACAGCATTTTAGTGCCAATCAGTTCTATAAACCTATAATAATGTTATAGAGCCGAAAACCCTACAATAAGAGTGTTTTAACGTCCAAAGATGGCCG
Organism: Dione vanillae; assembly: GCA_037178615.1. NCBI lineage: Eukaryota > Metazoa > Arthropoda > Insecta > Lepidoptera > Nymphalidae > Dione > Dione vanillae. Next base: position 10,670 of record JAZFAU010001331.1, read on the forward strand.
ATTCATATAACAGCTGATTATAGCTCATACTAATATGAGCATTGATATGACGTCGTCAATCAAGAGTGTCAATTTCAGTTTCGTAAACAAACCAATATAACAATTGACATTTTGTTCGATATTTATTAACTATATTTAGTTATTAAAAAGTTTATTAATAATAAATTCTATATAGGAAAGGTGCACAGAACATAGGTTTTACTTGTCCACGTCTAAACAATTTTCAATTCTTTGCCGTTTTACTTCTTTTGACTTAATTTTTTAAAAATTAAGTAAGTTTATAAACTAAAATAAAATAAACATTCGTGTTTTTGTGATAACAACGACGTAAATGAAGCCGGTAAATGTGAAGCCAGATCCAACAATATATTTTTGTACGTAATATTATGTGGTACGTAATATTATGTGTGGTATTATCTGTGGTTATTTTGTACGTAATATTATGTGTGGTATGTCAATGCGTTTGTCACTTATCATCTGTGGATTTACTGGTATTTTCGGCAACAAGTCGACCGACTTCAGTATAGTGGCAACATTGTGAACGTATAAATCAAATTAGTGACACTTTAGTTATAGAAGGCTTATAGAGCGTTTATAAATACAAACATTTATCGAACGTTCTAAAGCCTAAAGAGCGTGTTAACTAAAGCATACTTAAAACGTTCTATAAGACCTTTTTTATGAATAAGGCCGATAGTATTTTGCAAGACAAGTTTTATCTTCTAATAGAATAAAACACTTGACTATCAGTTTAATTTTTGACGTGACAACGTCTTAAATTAGGTTGCGGCTCGGAGTCACATATGAAAAAGGTAACGTAACGATGTGTCAACTGTCACCGAACTATGATCGATCCGCCGCGCGTATCACTTGACACATGTACAATGTTTTAGTAATAGTATATTATAATTATTAATCATATCAATAAATATTTTACCGAGAAAAAGACGTTGTTACGTAAAATTTTCGCCCGTAAAACCCGCTTTACAGGCAACCATTTTTTTTTTATTTCTTTTTTTACAAAATTCATATGCTTATACTTTAAAGAGGTCATTCATATGAAAGGTTGTTTATTTGCCACTTAAGACTATTTATACATTTTCACCAACTATGAGTAATTAATTTAATGTCAAGATTATTAATCAATTTAATCAACATGACATGCCTTTATAAGAATGACCATTAAGCAAATCAAACAATTTATCAGAGATAAAAGAATTCAGCAGTTTTCTGACATTCGATGGGAAGTGTCTTGTGTTCTGAAATAATAAAAAAACAATATTTAAAGCCTTACAATTATAAAAATAATTTGGCAATAATAATTTAACAATAAAAAATATCTATTATGTTAACTAATATAATAAATCATAAATTATGAGTATTATAAAGTGAAATTTAATATTGATGTTTATAGGTTTCTTAGAATATTTACAGTTTTGATTTTAGTGTAAATGGTTATCATCTCCGGTTTTATTCTTTTTTAAACATTTTTATTAATATGGGCGGGCTCAAATTTATACACGAGTATAGTAAATAAACATATACGATGTGTATGTTAGATTACTAAGAAGTTACATTTAGTATCTCCATTATATACTATCCTCACTTTTAAATGAAAATGAATAAATATTTTACACAAATACATATTTCGGCTAATTATCATTAACGATATAATTAAAGAAACCTGTTGGCCACACTTACCATCATTACTGCAAAGAAAATAACAAGTTAATCCGTAGACGTAAAAAATTAAAGATTCGAGTATCTTCCTAAGGTAGATCGTCAAAACAAGTATCAGAGTCCAGTAAAAGGCAACGTCATATTAAATTATCAAAATAAACACCAAGAACATTTCAGTAACATCCAGAACAGAAAAGCGAGCACAAATTTTAAAAAACGTTAAGTATGCTGCCATAATTTAGTTGTTATACAATGTTGCCATTAAAATAAATAGACTAATTTTATTTAAAATATGAAAAATAAAATAACTTTAAAAATGAAAATAAAT
>JAZFAU010001332.1:0-12615 GCA_037178615.1 Dione vanillae
GTGCGTCAGTCGTATGTGCAAATATAATAAAGGTTATGTCTGTACGTGGAACGTGAATATCGGTTGAAGGTTGTGAGGTACAAAGAATATTTCCTATTTAACTTTGTTTAGTATTGAAATGCCTCTAAATTGGGGGTAAATGAAAAATTATATTATTTTCTCCACTCTTTATATATCTCTCTATTTAAACTATTATATATCTCTCTATATATACTATTAATTTAAAAAAAATATTATTTCATTATGTAATCACTAATGTAAGCCAAAGTTCAATGTAAGATTAAGCTTAGATATATAAATAATATATAATTATTACTAACTTAACACTATTTAGACTTAAAATAACATAGAAACATATATATTAACTACTCATACTGATACCACTATACTAAACAAATATATGCTTGTAAATCAAAAGAAAATTAAATAAAGACGCTTTGTAATTACTATTATTGGATATTAATGTAAACCGAAACGCGGCGTTGAGTTCCGCCATTAAACATACAACTTTGCTAATTAGAATGAGAAAAAAATGAATTTGAAATGATTTTTTTTTGTATGAAAACATATGTATATAAAGACCAGAAACTACAAAGTGATATCATATAATTGAGTCAGTTGACAGTTTGGACCTTTCATTATAAAAAGGCCTGTGTCAAACCCTTATAGGGTGACATTCCCTTCGTCATAATTATAGAATAATAATTGTTTTGATTCAACTATATATTTCTCATATCTTTGAGGTATACTGTAACTTTATATTTTAAAGCTAAAAACTATTTACTATAACGCCAGTAGAAGAGTACGTACACTTTAAGTTAATTTTTAGTATATATTAAGCGTGCACAAAGCACATACACACACTTAATATATTCACACACAAACACAGTTTTAAACTTAATTTTGATTTTGCTCGTATAGTTTCCTCTTTACGATTATTTAAATATTGATTTTTTTGTGTTCAATATTTAAATGTTATGTAAATGATTTCTTAAAAAGATACAAAAAAACTAATGCAGTTATTACCGTTATAAGCTGTTTTTGTTGTTTTCAGTAATTTGAAATTTGTATTTTAAGTTATTTCAAAATTATATATGCATATTACTATTATTGTTAGCTTATATTTTAAGCGTTTGCCCTTTTCACATAGGTTGCTCTACCTGCGATTAGACGTACCTCAAGTACTAAAAATGTGTCAATGTCACACTGCTTTGTAGGATGTAACTGTCCACGTTTTTTTGTACGCAAAATACTATTAGTAAATTAATTAATTTGTCTTAGCAAGCAAGTAAAAGCTGGTAACTTATGATTAATCCATATAACGTATAATAGGATTTGCTATTGGATGCCTATAATGGCGTATAATTAACAATAGTCTGTCAAATTCCAATTGAACTCATATAGGGCTCAGTATATATTCGTGACTGAAAGTCAGTGAAAAGAAAAGGTAAAAGTTGTTACAATATTAATTAATAATTAATTCAGATAAAGATACATTTAATTAAATTATGTATTTAGTACAATTTATAAAAGTTGCTAAACATAAAATTGCAGGCGTGTTCACTTATATTGTATAAAACCAACTATAGGCATTTGTTTGGAATTGTGTCTTCTGTGTTATACCTGTAAATGTTCACTTCATATTTCTCGGTAAATTTTATACAATTTGAAGCACTTGAGCTCATATTTTTAGATATAAAAGATTTTTTGTACGCGTTTCCTCAAAAAAAAAAATATTTTTTTTCAAGATACCGTCACTCAATCTTGACATACGGACAGACCGACGACAAAGATAAGGATTTTTTTTTATAAAGATTCTTCATGCTTTTATCCCGCACATGGCAGGATAGGCAGAGGGGGCTGCAGACACCGTGGAACCTAGTGTTAAGACACTCCGTTGCTTAGTCTTCCTCCGTCCGCGCTTTTATTGAGTGGCAGAACTCAACGCCGCACTTTGCCTAGTTTTTCATTCCATTCCATTTCCGAAGAAAATGGAAATAGAAAATCCATGTTCCCCGAGTGCGGATCGAACCCACGTACCGTCGCATTTAGACAGGTAGACGCTTACGCCTCTGCGCCACGACTTATCGGATCAGTACAACACGATCTATTGATGTTTGCTTTAAAATGGTACAACTTTCCTACAATAGTAAGCAACATAATCGCGTCATACTATTCAAAATTAAAATTCGTTATAACCTCAAAAACGGTAATTCAAAACCTTTAAGCTATAGAGTAGGTCTTTTCCAGGGTTGTTGTTTATCCCCAATAATATTTAATATCGTCATAAATATTTTAATAGATAATTTAATTAAACATGAGAGAAAATGGGGTTATCGGTTTAAGTTAAACAATAAATACACAGAATCCATTCTTGCTTTTGCGGACGATCTCGCGATACTTACTAGGAATCCAAAGTAATGTCAGCTGCTATTGGATGAAGTGGAAGAATTTTGTGCGTGGACGAAGGGAATGAGGACAAAACCTAGTAAGTGTCACTGCTTATGTCTGGGTAGACGAAATACTAAATATACCTCATACGATCCGGGACTTAAAATAGATGGTAAAAGCATTTCTATAGTTTCCGAAGCGGCACCTTTTAAATTTCTCGGCAAGAAAATAGATTATAAAGGCCGTACTCCATCTTTAGATGTACTAGTCGACAGCTTTTTGACAGATCTTGAAAAGGTAGAACATCAACCTATAAGTAATGTCAAAAAGTTTGGATATACGACAATTTTCTAACATCACGTCTGAATTGGCCTTTCCTCGTATATGATTTTAATAAAACCCTCTTGGCTAAGTTAGATGCAAGCGTCATAAAGATACTGAAGTTTTGGCTTGGGCTAGCGCATTCGGCAGACACCTCAACCTTATTTAGGGAAAAAAATAACTTTGGGTTGAGATTAAAGAAACCATCAGAGCTCTATAAACATCTAAGAGTTGCCAAAACACATATTCTGGGAAAATCACGAGATGAGATTGTTACCTCACTTCCAAAAGACAGAAGTGTCCCAGAGCTCGAGTCAAGACTTAATTTCCATAAACAATTTATGATAGGAGCACAATCAAGTAAAGTAGGGTTAGGATCAAAGAGGAAAGTTCAAGATATGGACATAATAAAATCTTTTATACGGCAAGACGAGAATGATAGGTATAAGATGCACGCAATGGGGTTAGAAATCCAAAACGAGTGGCTAACTCTAGGAGAATTTTGTATCCCTTTAGCTTTAAAATGGCGCACCCTAATTCATGACTGGTCTCCAGCACTATTAAAATTCCACCTGAATGCGTTCCAAATGACTCTTCCAGATCAAAGTAATTTAGTGAGATGGGGTAAAGCTACCGATAAATCTTGCTACATCTGTAAAGAGGCAGTGGGGACAGCTAAACATATGCTGGTGGGGTATAGGGTACTCCTGGAAAGTGGTCAATACTCGCGGCGCCATGACAAGGTACTAGAAATTATACGTGAAGCCGTTAGTCTTTCAGTAGCAAGAGCACAGAGAAACATTACAACCAGCAAACGTTCAACAGAGTTTGTGAAAGAAGGTTCTGTTAAAAAACACACGCAAAAACCTTTCTCAATATTAGATCCAGCTCCTGATTGGACTCTTTTGATGGACACGTATGAGAAACAGTATAAAATCCCTGAGGACATTGGTGTTTCGTCATCCAGACCTGATATTTTTTTTTATTCTCGAAACCTAAAACGCGTAGTACTGGTAGAACTTACAGTTCCGTGGGAGACTAATATACCTAAAAGTCATAGCTTCAAACTTAATAAATATTTCGAGCTTACTAACGAACTGACCAGGAATAGGTTTAGAGTAAATTCATACGCGGTAGAAGTAGGAGCGAGAGGTATAACAGCGAAATCTCTCTTTAGCTTGCTAAAAGATCTCGGCTTGTCTAGAACTATTACTAATACATTTCTAGAACGTACTTCAAAGGCGGCATTAGCAGAATCTTTTCGAATTTGGTTAGGTAGTGGGAGGAGCTCGGACAGTGAAGGTGAGCGTTAATGCATTTTAAAGGGGCCCCTTTAAACCTACACTTGGGTCGCAAGTCCCAAGCGCTGATCGGAGCTCCTCTTCCTACAACGCGATGGGCCCGGCACCCGCACGGTGAATCCATGGAATGCTAAGCAGTTTCTTCTCATATACATATATATATATATATATATATATATATATATATATATATATATATATATATATATATATATATATATATATATATATATATATATATATATATTTGATGTTAAAAGAATACTATTATACATACAATTTATATATATATATATATATATATATATATATATATATATATATATATATATATATATATATATATATATATATATATATATATATATATATATATATATATATATATTTGATGTTAAAAGAATACTATTATACATCCAATTTCATAGTCACAGATGTGCGTAAGAGAAACGATGCGGCGAATTTAATTTCTACAAGTTGATGAGTAATTTCATGCTATGTCAACGTTGCGAATTCTTCATACATAGTATGTTTGATAATAGAGAAGGAAATTGTAATGAAAATTAAATTAACTATACCCATTTTAAGTGCATTTACGCATAAGTACAATATTTTTTAAATTTAGCTTTTAAGTCATATATTCTTTAAAACTTATCTAATATTGTCATGATAGTTTAGCCACATCGAGACAATGAATAATGAAAGAATGGTAACAAAGATATATATAGCAAAAATCAACGGTAAAAGTGGTAAGGGAAGGCCTCAATTGACTTTCAAAATACACTTTCGAAGTACTGGATTAGTTCACATAAAAATATGAGTAATATGAAGAGGTTAATGACAGCAGACGAAGCGTAACGCAGGGACCGCAGCGTTTAGCGCTCCGTTCTCTCTGACTACCCCGCTAGGGATAACGCGTGAAGTGTTATGTATATGTAATATCGTAACAATAAATAATGAGCTGTGTCTTCCATTTTAATAAGAAAGAAAAAAAAAGGTTTTAAAAAGAAAATTTCTTAACAATAGGCTATCTATGGAACAAAGTGAGAAGCCATAAATATAAGCCATACATTATATATACCTACATCCATATCAACCATAATTCAAAACAAGAGTAATTTCCCTATTATTATTATTACACATAGCAAGAAAAGCCGTTCATATCAAGAGTACGTTTACACATTTCGATTGTTAGAATTCATCAAAAGCGTACAAATTTTTTTGAACGGCTTCCACGAATGTATAGTAGGCGCGATTGTGTGTATAATCTATTACGTATAAGGTTGGCAGTACTATTATTTGTATTTCGTATTATTACTTGTCGTATATTATGACTATTATACAACTAGGTTTAATTTTATTATAAGGTCCAGTGGAACAATATTTGACTTAACGATGATTGTCAGTTCGGTTCCTACTTACTGAAAAGCAATATTTTTTTGGCGTTCTCTAGTGGCATTGAGTTTTGCAACGAAGCGGGTAATATCTCAAATTCGGAAAGCGGAGAGTGGAGTGTTATGACATTATGATTATGATTATGATTGTACGATATTTGTAACAAAACATGGAATAATAAAATTGGAAGAAAATTTAAATAAGCTAGTAACATCTCATGTAACGTCGATGATTATTAAACTGACAACCCTAATTATTATTAAAAAATGGACCTTCATATTACTATAGTCTGTGCGTCGTATATCTCGTGTAGCCTTTTGAACATGGATGGGTTTACAAATTTTCATTTGCAAATGAATTTATGATATTTAGTAAGAAATAAAGTTGAATTCCGAAGACTAAAATGCATGATTAAATTTGCAAAAGTCCTAAAATCTAAAAGCTAGGTAATTTCATTTAGTAATCTACCATTTCGGAGCTTTAGTTTATTTTTTCCATTTATTCGTCAAATATGAGATGGAAATGAAGGACTTGGTTTTATGGAAAGCTTGTTCAATTCGAAGCTTTTTGCAAATATTAACATTATCACTTAATCAAGATTCAATCTATTTTCTTGCCTTCTTTCTTTGTAAATGCTTCAACTATAATACTGATATACTTAAATAAGGATTTAAAATGTATATATAATCACTTATTTTATTTTAAATGTTTCATCTTTAACGCATCACCATCTTACACAGTCATTCAGTCAGTCATATATTTCTCAAATTTAATGCCTTCAAAAAAACTTATATTATCTTGAAAGCAAAATCCTTGTGACATAACTTCTTACTTAATATCCACAAAGGGATGCCACTGTCGCGTGTTAAGACTCTATTACCATAAATGGTCACTCAATCCGGGTCATCTACAGCCCAAGTATAAGTAAAAACTTTCCCTTTTCTATATCTGTTACAGTAATAGCTGTATGTATGATAATATTAGGTTGGCAACTAAGTAATTGCCGATTTGTTGGATCAAATAATTTTTTACTTAAAATAATATCTATTTTAGTCTATTATGTTATATTTTAGTAAATATCTATATATATAATATAAATATATATAAAAAGATAAGAAAAAAAAGTATTTACTTCTAATATTGAATATTAGTTAACTTAATATTTTTTAGCCGATACTACCCACAAACATTTCGAATATTATAAAAAATAAAACAATGGAACTTAAAGGGGAAACCTAAAACATAGTTCCTCTGAATGAGAATTGAATGAACAATCATTGTATACATAAACAGTGTGCAATTACTATTTAGGATCGTCGTGGCGCAGAGGCGCAATAACTGTCTGTAAACGGACCGGTTTGTGGGTTCAAGTTCCACTCAGGGAGGAATGATTATTTCTTCACTCCACTACTTTCGGTGGTATTTTTGTGCCTCTGTTTTTCCGTATATAATTATAACAGATTCGCCACTCATTGACATGATATCACTAAATTTGGCGAAAAATGGACGGAATGTTCTTTGCTAGTGTTACGGACTTATTACATAATAAGAGGTCTTTTTGATCAAGATCTTTTGTAATAATTTCTTGAAAATAAATGACTAACGTAATCGTTTCAAGTTATTTTAAAATAAAATGTTCTATATATATATATATATATATATATATATATATATATATATATATATATATATATATATATATATATATATATATATATATATATATATATATATATATATATATATATATATATATATATATATATATATATATATATATATATATATATATATATATATATATATATATATATATATATATATATATATATATATATATATATATATATATATATATATATATATATATATATATATATATATATATATATATATATATATATATTTAATGTTTACTGAAATATACATTTTATTAAATAATGAATTTATTAAGCCGAAACATCTTCATCGTCAACACCAAGATATTTTTTATACAAATCTTTGAATTGAGAGTATATATCTTTAGCATTACTATTGCTCTTGGCATCATCCTCCATATGTTCATACTTGTGTCCACAATAACATACATGATCTTTACCACAAAATGCCGGCTTTCCAAGTGTCATACATTTTTTGATACATTGCTTTGCTGTTTCGATATTTGGGCAAAAATGGGCTATGTGATGTCTCAAAGTTGGGCGGAATCGGAACAAGTCATCTACTGCTTGTTCATACGAATCTGGAATTACAATCTCAAGTTAAGATGAGAACAATAACTGCCAAGTTGGAGTCAGATTTGTGCACTGACTGTTTTCTGACTGTTCTGTATCAATTTTAGGAATGTAAGAAATGCAATGTATAAGTTTTAAAAACTAAACTTATATAAAGTTATTAGTTCATTTTGTGTGCTTTAAAAAATAAACGATAACTTTTAGATTTTTTTTTAAATTTCATTTTTTTAATTTTGCTATATATTCTCACTTCTTGCCAAATTTATTTATTCTATGTTAACGAAATATATTTTAAAGTTTCGCTTTTTATATTATAAAACGTCGACTTAATAATATATAAAATCCATCTGTTTGTCTGGCTTCATCTCACAGAATCTAGAATGTAGCAGTTATTTATATTATGAAGCCCTTCGTGTGCGGATCCATGTATGTCGTTGATGTTTATATACTTATTACTCAGTTGGATAACTTTATGAACTGTGGTGTAGTTCTTTGTTGAAACAAATATACAAATAGAAATTATTGTGTGGTTGTAGTATATTAATAAAAAATTTACGTGCGTGATCTTCGATTTCGATAACGTGGTCAGGTGAGCGCGTTTCTGAAATAATACTGAAGGTAAGTTATATTTCTAAGGAAAATAAATGCAGAACCCTAATGCAGAATTGCTTGAAACGTTGATTTTTCAAAAATATATTTCACTTACACATCAATCCTTATACATTAATTCTTTATATAAAAATTCCTATTAAATAGATTCATTTAAAATATGTAAAAGCCAAGGAAATCAAAGATCTTATTCATTATATGTTTTCTATCTATGGCCCTTTTGTGGAATACAAAGTAAAAGGTCCGTTCAGTTAGTGATATTAAACACATTTAAGAAACTAGAAACCTTCAATCCAAGATATATCTTGGAAAGAAAGGTTAAACCCTTATTTATATAAGAGTTCAACTTAATTTAACATATAATCAATATATTCCATCGAATTATAGTTTCTAGTAGTATATTACAATATATTTAAACATAGAGTTACCTAGGGTAACATAGAGTTAAGACACTTCTTTCTCCGCTTTTTGCCTTTCGAGGCATTGCGTGTTGCCAGAGCGAAGAAAATAGATGTAAAGTAATCCATCGTCCCCGAGAGGGAAGTAAACCCACAAACCATCGCATTTACTAGCAGACCCTACGCATCTGCGCCATGACAATCCTTAAATTTTGCTCTTAATTAATTTATTTATATGCATAAATCATAAATCATAGGAACCCAGTTGCTAAGAACTTTGAATTTCGCGATTTTAACTCATCTTAAATTGGAAACCCGACGTTTTGAGTTTACTAGTAGACTATTCGTCTGTTAGTTAATACTATTATTATATTACACGAGCGCCAACGGTTTCTGGGTTGCCTCACTTACTGTCCTGGATTTCGGGAGATTGAGAATATTTCCTTCCCTCTAGTGTAATGAGTTGGGGATTTTAAAGTGTTTCAATGAGAACCGATAATAGTGCAATATGAATTTAGTTGAACGTAATTTATTATTTTCATAAATTTATGAATAAACGAAATTTTCGTTGGAATTTCGAAAAATCTTCTCTTAATGCTCCCAATATACTTCCCAAAACTAGTATTCGTAATTTTGGCAGTGCCTTGTGTGTCAGTCACTCGGCAACAAAAGTATTTCATATCGGTTAGGTGCGAGTAGTGCTGGCACACGGAGGGTTCCGTACCTATTTAAGAAAATTGCAATCCTAAATTTGCCAAATAAAGAGTGGATACGTCCGTATGCACTCATTTTATATAAAATTAAGTAAAAATCGAAGTTTGTAATGAATTCTTACTGTACCTACTAAGATATCACTTTTGAAATTTCTTCCACTACATTACTATAACTTTATGTAATATTACTACAAAATAATCCTATAATGGTTCCGTCTTTTCATTTCGAGTTACAGAACCCAAAAAAAATATATTTATAAGGTAAATATTTTAAAATCTCACCTATTTGACTATAATTCTTTGCATTAGGAGAAGTAACAGACAAGCAATAACATTCATCTTTAATACATAGTGGTGACATATGGCCACATTTTAACTGGCAAAACACGTTCCGAAGACCAACACAGTTAATTTGTTTAGTCCGAAGAGGGCTACTGAAGTAGTAATCTGCATCAACTGTAAATTAAATTTTTTGATTATTACATTTGTACTAATTACGGAGTGATACACACAGTTTGGTAGGTACCAGCGAGGATCTCGAAGTGAGAATGAAGAATAATGTGCTCCCTTGGTTTGGGCTCGTCGGGAGAATGAGTGCTGAAAGAGTGAGTGAGACATTGGTTGACTTTCGAAAACACAGTATGAAAGATACTGGATGAAAATCAAGTAAAAAGAATGAGGAGCCCCTGGAGAATATGTATGAAGGGGTGGACGAGGACAGTGGACGAGGCGAAAGCGGTATGCAGAGACTGAAGCGTTCGGCGTTCTGTTCTTGCTGACAATCCCGCTAGTTATAAAGTATGAAACTATGTGTGTATGTATAAATGTATCTTTATTATTTTGCTTAGTTAGGAGCTATCAACCATATAAATTCACATATAATATGATTAAAGAAAGTAAAAATATAATAAAACGACACACTCTTGTCATTAATTAAGTGAATGAGTGCGATAGACTAAATCTTGCGTATTCAGATTTTTATTTTTTTTATTGTAAACATTCGTCTCTATTAAGTTATTATTATGTAAGCTTATAATAAAATTATTTATAGCAAGTAGTTTAACATAAATGTAACATAATATTTCAATATTGCATAGGTACTTACAAGCATTAATAATTTGCAACATCAAAAATGTAATTAAAATACAGCAAGCAGTAGCCATTTTGATTGATGAAATGAAACGAAAAATAATTTCTCATGTAGATGTCAGTAATCAATTTCACGTTACTTTGTCCTAGACTGTGTCCAATTATAGACTTATCTATTCAGATTTTTATGTTATGTATGTTCTCATGTTATTTACAAACAACTTTGTAATATACTATTTGTAAAACTTTAATAAAATAAAATTAGGATTAATTATTTTTTCTTGATATTAACTGTACGAAAATTTTGACCAATCTTGCTCAAAGTTCTTCCCTTACAAGTGCCAATTCAGTCGATTTTCATATAAACTTTAACTTTTTCGTCTTCTTTCTTTAACATCAGCATACCGCTAAAATACAAATTTATTACCGCTGAAGAATCAACAATCATCAGCTAATATTGTAAGATAGAAAAAATATGTCAATTAGTTCCAACTTAATAATTCAAGTCATTTTTCTTATAGTACTAAAGTCATACATTTTAAAGTCTGTGATCCAGAAACTTAATGTCAAACAAAGCTAAGTCCTGTCCAATTACAAGCATGCCATAACGAGACCCGAGTGACCGAAACTTCATTCTCTTATAGAAAGTGAAGCATTTCTTCTGTATAGCATTTCTTGTCCAAAGAAGTAAATTTGGTACAAGATATAAACGAGTGGCAGAAGTTGTCTAATAATAAACTGATCTTTTTTTTTCATATAAACTAAGTAAAATTGGGTTACATAGACACGGTCATAATCTAATTACGTAATATAGCGTACGGTCGCCACCACAAAATGGTCTATTAGCATATTATACTAACACATCTTTTTTTTCTTTTTTTTTTAGCTCCACACTTTTATCTTGCACATAGCAGGGTAGGCAGAGGGAACGTGGAACATAATGTTAAAACACTCCGTTGCTAAGTTCTTGCTTTCTCCATCACCGTTTTTCCTCCTTGTTCGAGAGTGAAGAGTGAAGAAAATGGAAATAGAAAAATCCATCTTCCCTGAGTGGGAATCGAATCCTCAAACTGTCGCGTTTTACAGGCAGACGGTTACGCTTCTGCGCCACGACGGTCCTCCAATACAAATATTGAATGATATTAATGCATTTAAACAAAATATTTTTAGCTTTACATTATTATGAACATATATATCGTAGAATGATGATATATACATAATTTTAAATATTTTTAATAAAATAGTCTTTAAGTCAATAGTGTAGATCACTTGGAAAATTCACAAAAATAAACAGTGAAAAATACAATACATCTTAGTAATAATTTAATGTCTTTCTGGTATTCAAAACTTAAAATGAAAAAAATGCTATCGCAACTTCTTCTAACTTAAGCCGGAAACAAGACCAACGATCCTAATGAACTCTCTGCAACTGTTCCAGAAGTTTCCAACTAGTTCACCAGACTTGAGCATTAAGAACCTTCGAAATTTTTTTTACAAATAACTACGGTGGAGTTTTTGAATTAACGGCCCAAGTTTGCTGAAACTTAAGATCTCTAGTGTAATAAAACAATTATACTGATAGCTGAGAACTTTGCGTGATAACCATTTGGAATTTAGCTAGAATGTTAACTAGCTCCATATAATAAAGAGTATTGTAATATAGTTTAACTTTTGTTCTTAATTTTACCTTATTCTGAACTTATATGAAAATGAGATACTAACTGTTTTTCCTGCTTCAGTACGTGCAAGTGAAGGCGTAAATAGGTAAAACAATAATATACGGTGCCATGATATATAATTATTAATCAGATTGCACGCATTTTTTTATCATTCTTCTTCATTTATGGCCTTATGGAGGATATGTTATTAATGGTAGTTTAATACATTCAGTTTACATCTAGAAAGCTTGACATAGTAATATTTCAATGTAAGTTATCACAACTTTACAGAACCAAAAAGTGTTTTTTTCTTGTTTTTTACTAAAGAAATATTTTTTTAGACGAATAAATGCCTCTCAGTATTTAAAGAACCTCTTTCATAGTAACGAATAGCCACTTTGTTCAATATTAAAAACTTTAATATTACTTTTATAATAAGCCAATTGCCTTTCACTATTCATATTTCTGAATGGACAGTCTCTCGAAATATTTATAAAAAACCACCAGCT
>JAZFAU010001333.1:0-12590 GCA_037178615.1 Dione vanillae
TTAAAACAAATTGAAAAGCTTAAATGTTCATTCCCGAATAAAATTGGTAGTAAATATTTTTCTACAAATTAAATAAAATATATACAATTTCATTTGTTATATTTTTATTTGTTATTTTTTACAGGTAGAAAGAAAAAGGCGGCAGCAAAGAGAACTAGAAGAAAAATTTGGCCGAGATAGGATAGGTGTAGCTACGGGGCTAAATGAAATCACTGGCCTTTCTACCATAGTATATTCTTTAAATATGAACTAGTGCCTAAACACTTTACATATTACATTTTAAACTAATAAATATAACATATTAGCAGGGGCCCCAAATGTGAAAGCATCTGACTGAAATCAATCTTGCAGATTGCAGGAATCAAACAAGTGAAAACAATTTTGGATTCAGGGGAAAAGCGGAGAAGGGAAATATTTAGACTCTAGGTTCTCCCCATTAAATTTTTAAGTGTTAAAAATCATATACATAAAATTAATAAAATTAAAATTCTATTTTAAATTTATTCTATATTTTACCATAGTTCCTGTGCAACTCAAGGCCCGGGGCGACCCATCGAGCCGCTGTCCCCCATCTCAAAAACTCCCCCAAGACGTCCCCCCCCACCCCCCCGTCGCCGCGGACTCCCTCATCTAGTGGTAATGTTTCGATGCTTGTCAATTATTTTTTATTTTTTATGTCTTCACGCTTTATTCCGCACGGGGCAGGGGAAAACTGCAGTCGCTCGGGAAATTTTCCCGGGGCGAAGAAATGGCAAAAAAAAAATCCATCTTCCCCCAGGGGGAAACGAACCTACGAATAGTCGTGTTAATAGGGTATACGCTACGCCTCTGCGCCACAACGGTCTATATTTAAAATGATGTTTAATCATTTAAAAAAAATTTACTATTATTTTTTATTTATACTTAAAATGAAAATTTAGAAGATTTATTTTGATCACTTTGATAGGTGAACTTTCCGCAGTTTTACTAATGTAATTAGAGCCAAGCTACACCAACACCGTAGCTCAAAAAAACCGGTTTAACCGGGTAATTATCATCTACAGATTGTGTCGTGAAACAGCAGCAAAATGCTGCTGTTTTCGTTTGTAGAGGTTCCGGAGACCATAAAAAGGTCTGGGTATTTAGTTGGGAACGCCCCATCCTCTAAGATTAGGGTGTCTAGGGCGAAGGGTCAAATTAAAATCAGGGGGCCCTTCTTTTACAAAAAAAAAAAGCAAAATTATTTCTATGCGTTCCTTGGGCTGGGGTAAAATCATCATTTAAAACTAAAAATCTTATTTAAAGCGAAGCTTGTTTAAATTAATTAAATATTGAACTAATTTCAAAATGTACCCTTTTAAAGATACTTTTTTTTACTTTTAAAATTAAAACCAATTTTTACCGTTTTTTGATATTTCCCGGGACAAACACTAATCAGTGTCGGCAGCAGAAGCGACGAGTCGTGGCGGGGACTCCGGTGTTTTTGAAGCGGCACAGGGCGGCGATGCTGGTATGAATTGCCCTTTTTTTTTTCTATTATATCCATTTTATATCAACAAGTAGTTGTACTATATAGGAAAGTAGGTATTGGATAGTATGGCGGAATAAAAAGTCACCCTTGACCCTTTTAAAACGTTAAAAGTTTAAAATTAAGTCAATTGTGATTTTTACTAGTAAGCTAGTAGTAGCTTCTGACGGTTGGTGGGTTCGATTCCTATAGGATTGATTACTTTCAGTTATTTCATGAACCCACCTAAAGTCAATGTCCCCTTGACTTCTAAAGCGTTTAAATAAAAACAAAAAATGTGAGAATAAAAATCCGACTAGAAGCTTCAAAATATTGTTGTGGGTTCGTTTCCCTATTTGTTGAAATCAAATATTTATATTGTGTGGGAAATTTGGAACGAAGGAAATATTTGGGAAATTACACTAGGTTCTTTTTTTCTTACCCTTCTGAAATTTATTTTATATTACTTATATAATAGTTTTAGTATACGTTACACATTTTTTTTTTGTCCATTGTTTTAATTCACAATTCTCTTTGTTACAGTAAACAGTGCGCAAATTAAAATAAAATTGCGCTACTTTTCAACGAAAGCGCTCTGGGATCGGTATTCTGAGGGCGGGGAACTTGCACGCCCTGTACATAGATATGGGACTGAAGTGTTAGTATATTAAATTTTTTTTTTTTTTATATATAGTGAAAAGTAAGGGAAATGTAAAAGAAAAATTTGGGAAATTTAAATTTTGAAATTTGGGAAATTAATTGTAGGCTTGAGTGTAAAATTCTAAGATGTTCAGATAATAGATAGAAATGTGCTTTTAAATATACCAATTTTACAGTTTAAGTAAAAAATATAAAAGTATATATGTATTGTGCTAAATTTTTTAAAATATATTATTCAAAATATACATAGGGATGCACATATTGCATTTAAATACTTTTTCCTAAAGATAATTTTTTACAAAATTTAAGGATAAAATATTTTAAAATTTAAAGAACTTTTTTTTTTCTCTAGTTCTGTCCGAGGTGCTCTTGTCATTGGCGGGGTGGTGGATCGCGTTCAGCAGTGCAGCGCTGCAGTGGCGCGGCTTTACTCTTCTATGGGGGAAAAACGCAACGTGCAGCGGAAACCGCAAAAGCGCTTAGAGGGGCCACGTTACAAATCAACCTCTCTGCTGGTGCTGAGTGCCTGGTACTTTGGTTATGTATATTTTTGTGTATGTTTTTTTTAAGTTGGTACTCATACAATTTTTTTTTATTTTTTGCTTTATTGTAAAAATATAGGGGGTCTACGCCATGATTATAAATTAAAAAAAAAAAATTTAAAAATTGAATTTTTCGAAAAATGTAGCTTTGCCTTTATTAACGTCAAAAAAAAATATTCTGTTAATTTAAATTGGAATTAAAATTTTCCAAATATGGTATTCTATAGTACTTTGTTAACCTGTATAAATTTATAATCCCTTTTAAAATTAAAAATATTTAAATTTATGATAAACTTTTTGTTATATTATACTATCAAAATATGATAAAACCCAAAATTTCGAGTTTTGGCGTCAACGCCTCGAGTGCCATGTGAAGAATATAGGGCGAGAGCATTTATTACTGAAATTTTTCCAAATTTTATCAAAAAATTTATGTATTTTTAACAAAAACTAATTTTTAAATTTCTTCCGGGGCTGCACTCAAGTCAGCTTAGCTGATTTCGACCCGACAGGGTGTCACAGAAATGGTACAAGGGTTTTGATTTCAAAAGTATGAGACGAGATAAAAGCTCTGATGAATCTCCGTTATTTTTCCCAAAAACTCCACCCTCACTAGGAAAGAGGTGAATATGTTTAAATTTCATAGAAAATATTTATAAATATTGTTTTATAGTGTATGTTTAAATTTATAATTTGTGTTATTGTTAGGATTTTTTAATTTTGTTTTTTTTTAAATATATGTGTAAGGAAAAAAAAATGGATAAAAAACCTAAAAATTGTTAATAAATAGGGAGATGAGTTGTATTTTTAATATGTATATAAATTTTTTTTTTAAAAGGGTCCTGAGAGTATGACAGGAGCTAAATGTAACGTGGACTGTGAGAACTCACATCAGAAGATGGGGAAATAAAGAAAACCCGCTTAATCAGGTATACAAAGTCTAATAATTCATTATTTATTAAAGCACCGAGAGAAAAATTTTAGTTTTTTAATTTTTTTGTAATTCTTAATAAATTAAAGCAGAGCGCGGCGTTGATTTCCCGCCTCTCAATGCGCAATGTCTAAAAACGATGGAAATCGGAGAAGGGAGTGTCTTAACACTAGGTTCCAATGGTTCCTGCGTACCCTCTGCCCCCCCTGCTATGTATAAGGGGAAAAAGGCGTAATATAAAAAAAAATTTAAAACCTTTTTATAGTGTAGTACAAAAGCTACTTTCAAGAAGCGCGGGGAAGGGCTATAGATGGTTGTTTAGGGATAAAAACAAAAAATTTTTTTAATTTAAAAAAATCTGAAAAAACATGGATTTATTTTTAAAAATTTAAAATTTTAACGATATTTAACGTCAGATAGTAGAAGAAGATTCATTTGAAGACTACATACCTGAAACATTGTCTAGAAATAATATCTCATCCAACGACCGCTGAGAAAGAAAAAAATACTGAAAGCAATTTCTGTCCAGAAGGAAGACAGCTGCATAACGGGGAGTTCCTTTTTTTTCTATGTAATTGTAGTTATGTATAATTAAAAAATGGAGTTAAATATATTTTTTAAATTAGGCAAAATTATTTCTTATAATACTATTATTTTGAAAAATTATTAAGTATAATAAAATTATTAAACAAGATTACATTAAAAAAGCGTTTAATAAAAAACAATTTTCTTTTATTTCCCCGCACAGATTGTAATAAGGCGCAGGGGGACGGAAACCTCACGAGGAAACGCACTAGAGCTATAGTTACATGCCGTCTATATGTATATCTTATATATTGTATCTTAGGGATGTCCATTTTTGTGCGTGTTCGCTTGTTTTGCACTGAAAATTAACACTGAAATTTTTGGAAAAGACCAAATTATTTTTTTTGAATAATTACTTCACATTAAATTTACCCCGGGTTTTTCTCCTCAGATGTTTTTTATTAATATAGCATTATTTTACGTTAAATTTATTTTTTTTGTGAAAATCGCATTAAAATCTGCAATAAAGATCAAAATTTATAAAATTTTTAAAAAAGTATACCTTTCTACTAATATTCTAAAAAGTTCGTTTGTGTTAACATGCTAAAACCCCAGAGTTCATTGGGTTTGAAATTTTTTTTATGTTGGAATAGCCTATTCATCGAGGAGGCTTTAAAAGGCTATACATAGCCTATCATATAGTGATATTATGTGATATTAATGATACAATGCCTGCTGAATATGAAGTGTTATATAATTTTTAGTTATTGCCATTTTATCACGCGGGGAAAGATGCAAATAAAAATCATTAAAATAAAAAAATTAAAAATTTTTTATAAGGGAAATATTTTTATATAAATCGAGTTAATATACAACAAAAACCCGTTTATCCCGGTTTTTTTAAGTAATAAAGTTCTAGAAAATTTTAAGGGTTTATTTATACTTTCCTGGAAATCTTTTTTTAGAGAAATAACGGAAAATTTTTTAATATTAAAAAAATAATAAATAAAAAAAATTTATTGAAAAATAAAATAAAATAAATTTTAAAAAATTAAAAATATGATATTTGATTTCAATGTTGCATGGCAGGCGAGTGTAGCATGGCATGGTTGTCTGTCCGTCACGAATATATACTAATTTACATATAGCATGATTTATATATTGATGTGTTTTTTGTTTATATTATAATTTTTGGGGTGTTGACATAGTATAAATCCATTTGTTTTTTTTTTAACTTGTAAAGCTTAAGTGAATTAAAAAATTTTTTATAAACTTTTCCATTGATTTTTTTGAATTATATTTTTTATATAACTTTAAAATTTATTTATTTTTATTAAAAACTTTAAAATTGTATTAGTTTGTTTTTTTTTGTAGTAAAATTAAGTTTAAATTTAAAAATTTTTCGTTGTTATAAAAATTTTCAGACAATTTGTGAAAACCTGAATTGGTGTACAAAAAACAACTTTTACTATTATTTTATATAAATTTTATATGTTACTTTTTTCCTAAAAAAATAAATAAAAAAATAAATAAATAAATAAAAAAATAAATAAATAGAACTTTATACAGTTCCTATTTATGTTAATAAAATTAAAATTTTTATTATTTATTAATTATGTTTTTTAAAATTTTTTTAAAGGAAAAATCAACAAGTAAGCTCAAACCAAAAAGAGTCGCTAGCGACTAAAAAAGATCTCAGACATTCTCACCGCAACCACAGAGCTTGGCAAAGGACAAAACTCTGCAGGGAAATTTAAAATAGATATATTTTTACATTTAAAAAATAATTGAAACCTATTTGCAGTGGTACAGTGTGTGTAAAAGTGATAGTTGTGGGTTCAATTACATTTTTAAAAATTTTACATGCCTTTCTCCATCTTTGGCAAGACTTAATTTTTGTGATTTTCTTTAAATTGTACCCGTTGGGGATAATATGTCAGTCATAAAAATTAAAAAAATGTCGTAAATATACGTAAAAAAACCATATAACTATTGTTATAAAAACAAAATTAATAAAATAACCCGTTTACTTTTATACGCTAAATAAAAACAAGAAGTTAATTTTTATATAAGTTAAATAAAATTTTCTAACTAAATTTCAAAATTTTATAATTTTCTTCATCTCCAGGGTAAATCGTTCGAAACCGATTCATTCAGGCGCAGTACTCGCGGCGAGTGCTCTCCAGCCGCCGCCCGTTGGCATTCCATTCGATAGAATGTACAGAGAGACGATCTTTAAGGTAATTAATTTTTTATATTGTTATATGTCTTCACGCTTTATCCCCCAACGTGGCGGGGAGGCAGAAAAACGGCAGGAACCGTAGGAACCCAGGGTTTAACACTCCGTTTCTTTCTCCGTCCCTGCTTTTGGTAACTAAGCAAGCGCGATGTTGAGTTCCATCACTCAATATGCGGCAAATTGGAAACGGAGAGTCTTAACACTATTTTTCCCGGTTTCTGTGATTCCCTCCCTGATTTAAGCAGAAAGGGTCTTTATTTTCACGCTTTATATACATTGTGAAAGAAGTTATTTGTTACTTTATTAATTACTAACAGACTGTCTTGGTTCTGCCTAGATAGATATATTTTTTAAAAATAATTTTAATAATTAGGATATATTTTACTCTCTATCTCATCCCTCATTTATATAAATAGCCAAATTACTTCTTATAGCTTAAGATTACTCCAGTTTAAATTTCACCCAAATCAAAAAAAAAAACAACTTTAATAAAAATATTACAATTCTCTCCCTTCATAAAATTAGTAAATATTAATAATTAATAATAAAGCAAATAATTCCCTCTTCATAATATTAGTATATAGCAATAATGAATATGTAATTTCCAGATGGGGCCGCGTGCGCGGCGGCGCCCGCAAGATGGCGTCGCGCTCCAAGTGCGCGCGCACCAGCCTGGACCTGTCGCTGGACCTGCGCGCGCAGCACTCGCGCCTCGCCGACCTGCGCCACGAGATCGCGCACCTCACCACGCTCAAGAAACGGTACGGTTGTTAATACAGAAGATGAATTTTACTATTTCCATTTTCTTTGTTCTGGCAACTAGGCAAAGCGCGGCGTTGAGTTCCGCCACTTAACAGGCAATGCCTTGAAAAGGTTGGAAAGCAGGGACTAAGCAGCGGAGTGTTTTACTAGGTTCCTATGGTTCCTGCAGTTCCCTATGTCGGTCGTGCCATGTACGGGATGAAGCGTGAAGCGAAAAAAAACACTATTTACCTATAATAATAATAATTTTCAAATATCTGTACATAACAATAATAAATCAGATCGATAATAACTGCATTAGTTTAAAACTATAAATATAAATATCTAAAATATATAATTTTCAATGCAGCCTAGAAGAAGCGTGTTCCCGCGGCGACCCCGCACTAGCTGCATGGGTGGCGGAGGACGAGACTCTCCGCAAACTGATCTCCGCGCCCGGAGAGTCCAAAGACAGAGTGTCCAGACTCTTCCACAGGACATGCAGAGAGATATACCGTCTGCGGAAGTCGCGGCAAGGGGGTAGGAAACCGGATCTGGTCACTTTTAAGTGAGTACTTTTTATTTTCCTTTATGGGTTTTAATTATATATGTAAATAGTTTTAATATATATTGTAATAAAAAAATTATATGGCATTTGTAATTAAAACCCTGTTATAAAAATTATTATTTAAAAGTTATAGTTTTGCACATATTTATTTATTAACTTCATCAAAAATGTCTGAAGCTAAGAAAGCCAAGATTAACGATAAAATAGTTAGTGAAATATATTTTTTCTCCACTTATAGCCCATTTTAGAGACAAAATATGATATAAACAAAATTAAACCTTTACCTATTCCATATTTTAATAACAATATTCCAATTCACAGAGAAAAATGGCATTCTTCACACGCACTAAACAAATACCAATGACACCGGACGGGGAAGCTGAACTGTCAGATGAGTGGGAAGAATTGGAAGAGAGAAAACTCCAGATGGTAGATCCTCCAAGACATCCTACAACGCCGGGAAACAAACCCCGGGAACAAGTGATTGAATGCAAAAACCCATGTATACAGGAACCGTGCTATGAGAATATCGAAGATGTGAAGACTGAAGAGAGGTATGATTTTGTTGTAGATAGAGTTCTAGGTGTGCAAGTATGAAAGGATTAGATGAAATTAGTGTTTTTTTATTTTTCTTTCTTAATTTATATTTATGTATTTTTTTTTTTAATATTTGTTAAAGTAGATGTGATATTTCTGAATATTGATTTTTAAGCTGTATAATGTAGTGCCTAAGTCATTTTCTTTTTGAAAATTAAAAAAATAAGTATAATAGATTTTTTCTATCTGTATCTATGTATCGTTTTAAATGTTAAAACTATAAAATTTAAATTACATTTCGTCTAATCCATGTTTGGTATTTAATTGTAAGATAATTTTATGAAGATTGGATCAAATATGGCTAAATGTATTCTATCTGAGAGTGGACATATAAAAATTATTAAAATATATCTTTTTATGATATTTATTATTTTTTTAAAATAAATATTTAATTGTAATGCCATTTGTACCTAATTTGGTGTTAAAAAAATATGTTTTCAAAATTTTTGAGTTCAAATACTTATTTTATATTAACCAATGTCTTTTATTAAAAATAAAAAGTAAAAAAAACTTACTATGCAAAAAAAATGTTAATAACAATATAAATATATTAAAAAATATCATAACGAGATATACTTATAAAATTAAAAATGGCACCGTAAAAATGAATTCACTTACACTGTGATCACATGCCTTTGAGATTCGTAGATTGAGACTGAAATGAAAAAATTTAATATATATTATCTATATACATTACACGTAAAAGGGGTGCCATAAGAAATCATTTACACATATATTGTATACATGTATATTATTATATATTGTAAAAAAAGCCTTTTCGGTGCCTTATGTTGTGCCATTGCCGGCAAGCAACATTCGTGTACAAACTAGAGTATGGAAGTCACAAAATATGCCAAACTTTGTTTTTTTTTTTATATAAAAATAATAATAATGATGTACATACGTAAAGACCCCCGGGCTTCGGTTATATATAAAGGACTCCACCGAAACGACTTGATAGGCCAAAAACGCTTTGTAAATACGGCTGCGAATGAACTGTGGGTCGCATTCATTGAAATATAGTTTATAGCAGCAGAAATGTAAGTCAAATTGAACGTAACGCTGGGTTTTCAAAAATAAATTTGGGAAAAATTTTATTATATTACATATTTTTTATATATAAATCAATATTAAATTTGAATTAAAATATATAAAACTTAAAAAGTAATACTTTTTCATGCAATTTTTTGTTTGTTGAAATTTTTTCGTTGCAAACCCGGGGCATTACGTCAGTTTGACTTTGACATTGATTGACTTTTGTCATTAATAAAGATTTAAATTTTTTTGTATTTTTTTTTAACTTCAGGAATTTTTGTGGCTCACACCGGCCTTTAAAATTTCCCTACTTTATAATAAATGATAATTTTTGATTTTACAGTAATTTATACAAGATATTTTAAATTGTATTGATTGTTTTTTTTATTTACAAAAGTATTTGTTTTAAATTTTGGATATTTTTTTTTCCCTTTGAACGTTGACTATTTGTCTAAAACGATACTGGCGGACCTCAATATTACGACCTCGTACGTAAAATGTGAACTAGTTTTAGTTGAAAATTTTGTAAATCATGTACAAAATACAGATTAAATCTGCATTCTTTTTTTTACTTTAAAATTTATTACTAAAATATTTTTTTTTTATGTAAATCTTAGATTTTTAATAACGCAATAATAATGTTACATTATTGTAAAAAAATGTATATTTTATATACGTTTACGTAAAGTTTAAACAACATAGTTTTGTAATTTTTTATAAGGTAAACATTGATTCCCAAAATTTAAATTTTAATGTTTTAATTCTTCCACAAAAAGGGGTTTATATTTTGTAAAGAGCCAATACCGATGATAGAAGGTGGATTTTAAGAAACGTGAAATAAAAATAATAAATCAATTAGCTACTTGTTTGATTTTACTAACCTTTCTTTATATTGTATTTTTTTATTATCTATAGTATATTAAGATGAAGGGTATTTTTATATAGGGCCGTCGTGGCGCAGGGGGATAGTGTCTACCTGTCAAAGCGACGTTTTTTTGGTTTGATTCCCAATCAAGAACATGGATTTTTTTATTTTATTTTTTTTGCTCTGGCTAAGCGAAGCGCGCCGTTGAGTTACTCCACTCAACATCCAAATTCCCTTTAAAAAGGCGAAAAGCGGGGGGCGGAGTGGTTTTACACTAGGTGAATACGGTTTTTGCAGTTCGCTTCGCCTACCCCGCTATATGGGATAAGCCTGAAACTATAATAAATTTTTGATGATTAAGCAATTCAGATTAGAAAAAAAAATAATAGTTTTAAAAAAAAGAAAGAAAAATTCATAGGGAATTTTCGGACTAAGTGTTAAGCTTTGGGTTCGTGAGAAGGGGAGTGACCGTAAATTTACTCCCCTTACAAAGTGAACCTACAATCATTTTTTGGGAGCCCCATTGACGCGTTACTCTATATATTTTTTCTTAATAACAAATTTATAATGTTTATATTATTTTAAAAAATAAACTAAAATTTATCTGAATATATTCCTTTATTTTTTTCTGTCTGTTTTACTCAAACCTACATACTTTTAAAAGCGCTTGTATTTTTTGTTTTAAAAAAAAAAAAATAGGGCAAAATTAAAAAAGGGCTAAACTTTAATTTTTAATTTAATTTACGAACAAAAAAATCAGGCGCAACGTCCCGCCTGTAAAGCCAAAGGTTTTTTGGGTTCGATCCCCAGTCGGGGAAAATGGATTTTCTATTTCTATTTGCTTCGCTCTGGCAAAATATTAAAACGGGGGCGTTGAGTTTCCCACTCAACCCCCGCAATGCCTCGAAAAAAGGGGGAAAAACCGGGGGCGGAGAAAAACAAAGGGCTAAGCAACGGAGTGTCTTAACACTGGTTTTCCCCCGGTCCCTGCTGTACCCTTAAAACGGGGAAAAAAGTGAAGCTAAAAAAAAAATACGTAAAACCTAAAAAAAGTAGTCCCAAAAAATAACAAAATTTTTTTTTAAATTTAAATTTAATAAAATTTTTCTTAAAAAAAATAATAATCAAGCTTTCCAAAATAACCAAAAAAACCGTAAAATTTTAAGATAAAAAAAAAAATTAAAAAATATTAGAAATTTTTCATACTCAAAAAATTAATTAAAAATATTAAACCTTAAAACAAAGTTAAAAACAACACAATATAACCCGTAAAAGGATAAAGCTCGACTTTTTAAAAACTGCCATTAAAACTTACTAATTTTCGGACAAGTTGAAATATTTTAAAACGTTTTAAACCGGGCATTAAAAACCCTTAAATGCAAACCCAGCAAAAATTTTTGGGGAAAAGTTTTTAAGAAACACATAAATTGATAATTTGGGTCCTATTAAATTTTGTTTTTTTTCACCCATTTCTAGTAAATTATTTTTTTTAAATTTTTAAAAAAAAAAACTAGGGTTTTTTTATTGGGCCCTTTAAAATCCCTTTTCGTTTTTGGATGATTACATAATAAGACAATTTTGCGATAATAAAAAAACAACTTACTTAAAAAAAACATAAAAATTTTTAAAGCCGCAAAGGGTTTAAAAGCGCCTTTTTGGGAAATTTTTCAAGGGCTTTAAATAAAAAATTTAAACTGCTTTTTTTTATTGCACTTTTCCCCTCCTTTTTGGAAAGGATTAAAATCTATTTGGATAGGGTTAAATTTGAAAAAATGAAATTGTTTTCCGGGGTTTAATTTAAAAATTTGGGGGTTGCCCGCAAATTTATGTCTTTTATACCGGGGAAAAAAATTATTTTCCAAAATTTCCCCTTTTTTAAAAAAAAGGGGTTTTAAAAAAAAAAAAAAATTTTTTTTAAAAATTTTTTAAAAAAATTTTTTTAAAATTTTTTTAAATTTTTTTCCCCCCTTTTTTTTTTTTTAAAAAAAAAATTTAAAATTTAAATTTTTTAAAAATTTTAAAGTGTTAATACACTATATTCCACTATGTATAGATAGAATATTCAAGGAAGCATAAAAAATTTCATTGCAGCGTGATTTAAAACCCCAGCCTCTTTTCAAAACCCACATTTCGACACGGCGTGATGACTATAATAACGCACAGCTTCTTTTATTATTAAGGGCTAGAGTGAAGAACTTAGGGTTTTCAAAAATTGTCCACGGTATCAACGACAACAAGTTCGCGCGGCCCCCCCAAAGCTAACTTGACGACGGAAAACATAGTTTCATTTTTTTCTACATGTTAAGCCTATCCACAAAAAGATTTTTAATCACGTTCAACCAAAACCCAGGGGGGAGTGCAATAAAAAAAAGGGAGCTTTTAACTATTTTAGTGGTCAAGC
>JAZFAU010001334.1:0-12579 GCA_037178615.1 Dione vanillae
AACGCAATTAGCAAGCGCATGTATTTCTCCTTCCATACCCTTAGGCGTCTGAAATATTTTCTTCCTCTCAAAACAAAAATTATGCTAGCGCAATGTCTTCTCCTGCCTATCCTCGATACGCTTTGTTTATGGCTTACGTAAGTATGACCATGTTTCTCAATTTCGTGCTCAACTTAATTGGCTCTCAAGCCGTCTTCGCCGTGATATGCACATCCTTGTATTTCTCTTTAAGATCCTTAACTTTCATATTTTTCCTTCCTATCTACGTACCCGCTTCAAGGTTCTTCCTCCTCGCTCACGCTCTAGGCGGTCTTGCGTGGTTCCGTCGCTTGACGTACCTATGAGCAATACCAAATTTCTACAGAAATCCTTTTCTGTATACGCATTTTCCCTCCTTCTGGAATAACCTTCCTCATCCTATCCAAAGAAGTCCATCAATTTTGTCCTTTAAGTCCAAATTGAAAAATCATTTACTTGTCTGAACAATTAATTTAAAGTCATAGACAGTATAACATTCGCACTATGCTTTTATAAGAATAAAAAAGAAGTATATATTGCATAATATGTATGTTTGTGTATATACAGTATGTATGTATGTATGTAGGTATGTAGGTATATGTATGTATATATTTGTTTGTATATGTAAATATGTACTTATTTATATAATATATATTTAATTTATATTTTATTTCATTTCAATGTTTTATTTCTTATGTTTAGCTTAAACATCGTAATTATTTGTACGATTAATTACGGTTTTTTGAAATTTATTCACTTCCATTTGTTGGCTGGAAGAGATTTCTTTTACAAATAAACCCACTGTTGTCAACAAAATTTACTTGTTCATATATTACATTTGTATTTTTTTATATGCAATAAAGAATATATATACTATATTTATACTATACTAACTAAAATATATAAATAATATTAACTAAAATATATAATAATATACTATACTAACTAAAATATATAAAATATAAAAATAATAGGTGTACCTATTTATACATTAGAATATCGATTAATCCGACACGTCTAACCTGCGCCATTGTAGCTTAATTCTTGTATATTATTATAGTGAAATTGATGAGGGTAACATGGCGAAATTGTACATATGTAATTTGTATATATAATACATATAAAATAAGATAAATGTATTTTATAGAACTCATTAATTTGTTCAATAATTTTAGTAAAATAATTCGTAAATTCAAGTGTATTAATATTTTTAGTTACATAAAAATAAAAGTAATCGTCTACAATATCAAAAAGTATACGAATGTATAAAAAAAATTAATGAAGAGAAAGAAAAAAAATATAACGATTTTGTTGACAAAGGCATCAAACTTTTGCAAGAGAGGTAATATTATATATTATATTAAAATATATATATTATATATATTATATATATTTTATATATTATATATATTATATATATATATATATATATATATATATATATAATATAAAATATATATATATATATATATATATATATATATATATATATATATATAATATATATATATATATATATATATATATATATATATATATATATATATATATATATATATATATATATATATATATATATATATATATATATATATTAAAATTTTAAAATATTATATAATATATATATATATATATATATATATATTATTATATTATATATATTAAAATATATTTTATATTATATATATATATTTTATATTTTATATATATATATATATATATATATTACTAGAGTTCACTTTAAGCTTGTACTACTACGCTAACGTTACCAAAAGCCAATTTTTTTAAACAAACAAACAAACATTACTCAAATCGGAGTCGCCTTACAATTTAATTATTAATTGATAGTTCTAGAGAGGCCCCACGTTTTTAACAAATATTAAAGATATTTTGTTGTTATACCGGTCGCTACGTGTATACAAATTAAACTTCTTTCTTCTGGCGAAAAGATTGAAATAATTTTGGTATGGAACTGGAAGCTCTACCAACAACAAGTACTTTTGGCTTCTAGAATAAAGGAAAATATCCGGTCTATGTAAGGGTTCCGTACTGCTAAAGAACACTTACCTGTTAGATTTTCTAAGTCAACGTAATCAAAAGATATGCAGGCATTTGAAATGAAAATCAGAAAAAAATATAACATATTCAGGGTAACAGTAAGTTCAGGGTAACTTATAATTAATTTTATAATGAGTGCATACAACCGAAATTTAAGATTGTAACATTATTAGAAACTTAACATAGTCTACTCTTTTTCAATTGTACTTCTTCTTCTTCTTCTCTTTATTATGGCGTTTATTTTCAATTGTACTTCATTTGCCTAAAATTATAAAATTTGACAAGAAGTGAAAGCTTGCCGTATATATGAATAATATCAAAATTAAGAATTTATATGTATAAAATAGAAAGAAACTATAACAAAATTATACGTGTAATTCGTTTCATACAAAATGAGTGGATACCTACCTACCTAATCATGAATAAGTACGGAACTCTCGATGCGCGAGTACTACCCCACACTCACAGAATCGATTTTATTTGTTAATTTTAATCTGCGCTCTTGCTACTGAAAGACTAATTCGATTTTTTCGTTAACTTTGCCCCGTCTTTCCAATCCATTTTATTCAGGAAAAACTATTATAAATTGAACAGGTAGGTACTTGTTTTAACTCTAATATTATTATAGCTTGAAACTGAAGGAAGATGAAGAATCTAAAACTAAATCATCCCAAAGCAATAAAAAAAATTGTTGGATGAAGAAATAAAATGTTAGCTAAATTGAACTATATACTATCTCTAGAAGATAAGACTTGTGAATGTCATACGAAAGTATGTGTGTGCAAAAAGCCTCATAAAAAAATACAACAAATGGTAACTTTATATAAATCTACTTGAAATTATTACCTTTGCCTCATATTTTCTATTTTTACGTTAAATATACTCTGTTATGGTTAAAACAGTACATATAAAATACAATATAAGTGAATAACATACATAGTACCTAGACAAAGTTGTTTTAAATTTAATTAATTTAGTTTTTTAATAATAGATACAAATAAACTTTAACGTCTAGATACAAGTGGTCCATTATTTTTGAAACCAAAAAATGTATTATTGGAAAATCTTAGAAAACGTGAAAAAGTAACTACATGAACTCTTTGAACGCTTCGCATGCGTATTTCGCAGAGCGCGCTGCCGATACTCTGCAAAAGTGTCGCTACAAAGACATGGCACTTCAAGTCGTACATGTAAGTAATATTTTATCTTATCTTCTATCTTATTCAGTAATTTTATAAGTAACGACGACAAATAATGGTTATGAAGCCAATTTTCTATATCATACTTTTTTTTAGCTTCACGCTTTATCCCGCACATGGCAGGGTAGTCAGAGGGAGCCGCAGGGACCGTGGAAACCACTCCGCAACTTAAGACACTCCGTTGCATAGTCCCTGCTTTCCGCCTTTTTCGAGGCATTGTGTGTTGAGTGGCGGAACGGAATTAGAAAAATCCATCTTCCCCGACTGGGATCGAACCCAGAAACCGTCGCGTTACAGGCAGACGTTGCGCCTCTGCGCCACGACAGTCCTTCTATATCATACTCTATGTACATATATAATTACTGTTAGGAGTTAGGTTAATATTTAAAATTGGCACTTTTGATAAAAAAGGGCCGAAAACATTTGAAGTCCTAGACATTTATTAAGGTGTAATCATTGTGCATTTGTATAAGGGCAAAGGTTTACAGATAAAAAATTAAAATGGAAAGGATATATAATGGAGCGCCAAACGCCTCCCTAAATACCTCTTTCGTCTCGTCCACTATCATTAACCTCTTCATATGTGGTCTCCACGCAGGCGTCATGCTTTAGTACTGTGCTTCATTTAGTTTCCCTGATTTGGCTTAACTGATGAGTAAAAGATTATAAGAGGCACATATTGGCTTGCTTACTATGATTTTAAATATTTTTTACCAGACAATAAACTTAAAAATATTGTCAATTACGAAAATATTTCATTTATAGTCATTTTTTTACAGAATTATAGAAAAGAAAACCATTTGGACGCTACATCGCTCCGAGTTGCTAATTTATAAACATTACTTAATAAATTATAGTATTATTAAATTGTGAGTTGAAATAAAACTTCAATATCGACAATCATTATACTACATTTATTTCTTAACGCTTATTTACAAACCTGTCCTTATATCCCATCTTATCACGTTCCTTTTTGCTACTGATTTTATGATTGAATAATATTATGAATTGGAATAGAGTACACTGTAATAATCTTAAAATAGAAAATAAATAGTTTCAAGTAATGACAAAAGAGTACAGTAGACATTGTACTGTTGAAACTGCTTTTTTATTTTATTGCATAACATCTTCCACCTACAAAGATGTTTCAAGTAAAAATAAATATGTCGGCTGTCTCACTATACTTAGTGCAGTTAGTAATTTTAAAATTTGAAATGATTGTAGAAAGATAAAATTGAAAAAAGATATTTATTAGCTAAGCTAAATCCGGAGCTACTTTTATATTATAAAATAACAACAATACATTACAAAAGTGACACCGAATACAATTTCACTTATAAATTACCACGAATACTCAATATATTGATTTCTACATGATTTATGATGATAATTTAAGTAAAATCTACTTTTCATACAGCGTAAAGCGGTCGTATTCGTGTATATTTGTAGTTTTTTTTAATATGGTGACTGCTTTTGCTTGAGCACCGCTTGAACGCACTTGGCCATGGTAGGGGAAGCGCGGCTGATGGCGTCCGTCATGAAGAAATCTTCAAGTTGCTTCAGTTGCACATCTAGCTTGCCCGATACTGGCTTTTGGAGGCTCTAAAAGCATATACATGACTATTATAATTTAATTGTATCATAGTATCCTATAAAGTCGAGGAATAAACAAATTGACACTATTACGTATTATATCGAAAGTAAATTTACAACCCTGTTACCTTTTAAACACAGTTCAAAATAAAACATAGAATCTTTCACATTTCTTCAGGTTAATTCTGTATCCCAAATATATTTGCATTAGTTGAAAGAACCCCGGGGTTAAAACACTCTGTTGTACAGTAATATAGAAGTACTAAATTAGGTTCTTAACACATAAAGTTTTGCATTTTCACTCTACCTTTTAAAAAAAACATACAAAAATCCAATATATTAAAAAAAATCATCAAACCTGAGCAAGAGCACGCGCTTGCGCGAAATAATTATTGTCCTGCACTTCTCCATACGCGACGAGCGAGGGACTGACCTCGGCGAGGCGCGCGCGCACGTCGTCCAGCGAGTCGTAGGGGAGGCGGGCGCCCACTACTTCGGAGAGGGCCCTGGTACCGAAATCATTTATAATTACAATATATAAATAATTGAACTATAATTCTTTACCAATTCAACCAAAAAATATTTTTGTGACAAATATCCGTTAATCATGTTCCAATTTGGTTAGCATTATCTCACTTAGCATGTGTCATACATATATAAATTTAGTCAAGTATAATATGATTAAACCATACTACACCATAAAACTATAATGAACATAAAAATAAAGATTAATGGTTAGATCTGTGCTGAATTAGTAATTCAGCATTGTCACCTAGCTAGTAATCAAAATATGTCCTAGTTATCATGAGTCAGACTGAACACGCGCCAACGTATAGGTTAGCCGCGAGCTGCCTTTGATTTGTGTCAACACTGCCTTAGATCAGCATCATACTCGTTAAAGATGCCACAAAAAATCTCTAAACCCCATTTACACGTTTGTATTTATAGGCGACTGCTGAGATACTAACTGAATAATTTACTGGGGATGTTCGATCCAAGGTTTTGTATCGATATTCTGTGTTACAACATATAAAACCCAAAAAGTATTTGATACAAAAGGTGCTTTGTATTGGAGAAGAAGATATGGCGAAAGAAACGGAAAAGAAAAGTTGCAGAACTGATTAACTCCATGCGTCTTTGTCATTGATATAGTCATCAAGCCTATACCCATTGAATAATAACCTAACCTAATAAATACTACTATCTGATGCATTGAACCTAACATTACTACCTGATGCATTGAAACTATTACGACTACCTGACACATTAAACTTAACACTACTACCTGATGCATTGAACTTAACACTACTACCTGATTGTACATTGAACCTAACACTAGTACCTGATGATCTTCCAGTCCTCCCTGGCCTTCCCGGGCGGCGTGACGGCGGGCAGCGTCTGCTGCGCGCGCCCCTCCGCGTTGACGTACGTGCCGCGCTTCTCCGTGTAGGCGGCGCCCGGCAGCACCACGTCCGCCGCCGCCGCGCCCGCGTCCCCGTGGTGACCTGTCGACACGTGTGACGTCACAATGCATATATTTATTATTGTACATATTTATTCATTCATCCACCCATTCATCCATCCATTTATCCATTTATTCGTTAATTTATTTATAACATTTAGCAAATATACAGGAAAAATTTGGTACGATAATAGCCCTATTAGTATAAAACTGTGGCATGGTTATTAACAGCCACCTCACAAGCGTTTTTCTCACAATAACACAGTACCAATTGTTTCAAATTATAAACAAAGATTACTTATAATAAAAGCACATCTTAAGACACTCCGTTATTTGGTACCAGCTTTCTCCGTCCATTTATTTACCAATGCTAGACATTCCAAAGAGCAATACCAAATTCCTTCAAAACTCTCATTCCGTACAGGCTGTATATATGTATGTGTGTATATTTCATTTAACTAAATGTTGCATTTTATCTGTCTTCTCGTACATTCTGCTTTCACCCACATCCACAGATTAGCTGGAAGGAATCTTCTATAGAGATATGTCCACTTTTGCTTATATTTCACGCGTGTGCGTGTGCGTGTGCGTGTGTGTGTGTGTGTGTGTGGAAATAATAAAGTATGAACACCTCGCACCTTGATAGATGACGAAGCAGTCCTTAGGCAGCGCGTCCCGCGTGACGACGCCCGCGTCGGCGCCCAGCAGGTACACGACGCGCGGCCCGTCCTGCAGGTGGCGGCCCACGCCCGGCCTGTACCCGATGTCGAGCGCCGCCACCTGCGACGCCGTACGCTGCAGCACGTTGAGCACCTGGAAAAAACGTCACTCCTTACATTTTTATTTATATTTGAAATTTCTATTATATGTGTATGTAATACATTTATCGTGGGCGTTTGTTTTAAATTTATCTAGCGTATCCAGTCATTGCTGCCATTTCTCATTAGATATGCGAAATGTGTTTTTAATTAAAATGTTGCTCTCGTTTGTATTCTATTAATGCCACAATTTGATGGAAATAAATAATTATGATAAAAAAAAAGTAAAATGTTCTCTTTTCGAGCGTTCGATCAATATGTCCTAATTAATCATCGTTAAAACTAAGAATGTATTCGTAAGTACCACAAATCTTTTAATTTTATACTTTCAGTTCAATTTAAGAGGTCCACTATTAAACATAGGCCTCCCCGAATCTTTTTTGCTTAGCGCCATTTGAATACGTCGGCTTCGTGCTGTCTTCTTCAGGTCGCCAGTTCACCTAGTTGAAGAACGGCCTGTGTTTTTTTAACTAAGAGGGGTTCCTTCTGTCAGTCTTACTAACGACGTTCGTCTACAGATTTCATCGTTTCTACTTCTGTCACGTAGAGAAAAAGCACAAAACTCAAAAACTTTAAGGTAGACAAACAAAATTAAAAAATAATAGACCATATAAAGTCATATCGCGGTGCAAATAAAACAACCATTAAAGTTACAACATGGCGGCTACTGACATTACCAGCTACGTTAATTAAGAATCAACAGATTTTGATAAACTCAAATTTATATAATTTTCTTCACCACAAGCGGTTATTACTTGACAATGGTTAAAAATATATAGAGCGAAAACAAAATTATAGTATAAATGTTTAAATTACCTTCCATTCCTTGTCGTCAAGTTTATCTTGCAAACGTAAAGCCAATTCCTGAGTATAAGCTAACAAGGCCGCCCCTTCCGAAGACTTGAGCTGATCAGCGCCAAGTATTACTATCGGACGTTTGGCGCTCTCCAACCTCTTGAGGACTTCGTGGGAGGAAGTGCCTGTTGCCAAGTCCTTTACGATGGATGCTGAGTCACCTACATGCTGTTAGAGAATTGTTTTGATAAAAAAATTTTATACTATGTTGGAATAAATGTGAGAATATTAATAAAGCGGGTGAGGTCGCTAGTTAATAATAATAATATTAATAAAAATGCCAAATTATATTAAATAATCCCATATATCCATATTCAAACAATGTTTCTTAGGAATAATCTTTGGGTAGATAAAAATCGTTAAAATACAGAGATGTTAACAACAAAAAATAAGTTATATCAAGGGTATAAGTATTTTAACATTGTTCAATAAGAACGTAATTTAATGGCGACGAGTATTTGGATGGTATCCAAGAGGTGCGGGATCGAGTCCTGCTAAGTGAATTTTTTTTACACATTTTCTAAATATTTTACATTAATTTCCTCAATCTGAAACAAGGCGCAAAATATTAATATCTTGAAAGGAAAAATATCCTAATTATCAGTAACTAAAACATTTTTTTTATATTTGGTATATATCTATGCGTGCAATAAAGCCTATATATCTATCTAACTAATTAACAATATAATAATCAAAACCTACCATATATTCATAGGTGAGGTCCACCTTGGGCCCCACGAGCGCTACATCAGTCTCCTTGTGCACGAACGCCTTGCGTATGCGCGCGTTTAGGAGAGGCGCCTCAAAACGCACATTTGTGCCGATGAGTAATACGAAGTCGGCTTCTTCTACGTCTGATAACAAAAATAAATGATTTTTTTAGCTTCATACTTAATCCCGCAATGTCAGAGTAGGCAGAGATATTCTAGTGCCAAAATATTCCACCCCAATCTTGACTTGGCGTGTTCTAAGGTGGAACATAGCGAAGCGCTTTGACAATATACATACATACATACATACATAGCTTCACGCTCTATCCCTAGCGGGGTAGTCAGAGAGAACGGAGCGCCAAACGCTGCGGTCCCTGCATACCTCTTTCGCCTCGTCCACTGTCATTAACCTCTTCACACATGCTCTCCGGGGAATTCTCATGCTTTTTACGTGACCTTCCTCCAGTATCTTCGATACTGTGTTTTCGAAAGTCAACCGAGGTCTCCCCTTACCTCTCTTACCACTCACTTTTCCATCATATATCTTTTTTACCATTCTTTCGTCACTCATTCTTTCGACGTGCCCAAACCATCTGAGCACGTTCCTTTTCATTCTTACTGTGACATCCTCGCTGGTACCTACCATCCTGTGTACCTCTTCGTTGCGGATTCGGTCAGCTAAGCTGACTCCGCATATCCTTCGTAGAGATCGCATCTCCACAGCATTCATCTTTCTTTCATTCTTCTTCTGTAATACCCACGTTTTACTGCCATATAACAGCGTCGGAACCAGAACTGCATTGTGTACGGCCAAACGTGCAGCGACGCTGACGTTCTGCCGTCTCAACAACGCAGCTAAGGCACCGCTCATTCTGTTACCGGCAGCAATACGTCTTTCAACATCCATTTCGTATCTACCATCTCTACTTAACATACTTCCCAAGTATACTACTTCGTTCACTTGTTCTAATAATTTTCCATTCACGAAAATCTTGCATTCTGTCCTTTCCTCGTCTCTTTCAAATACCAGAACCTTTGTCTTACTTGCATTCAGGCTTAGACCATTAGTTTCACACCCGTCTTTCAGAATGGTGACCAATGCCTACAACTCGCTTTCTGATGATGCAATAAGCACTGCATCATCTGCGTACAACAAGCAATTTACCTTCAAGTCACCCACTTTTACACCCATATCACTTTCTTTCAGTCCTTGGAGACAGCTATCCAAATACAAATTGAACAACCAAGCCGACATGGCACAACCCTGTTTAACACCCGATTGGATGCCAAACCGAGGCGACATGTCGGCTCTTACTCGCACACAGGCTGAGTGATCTCTATAAAGAGATTTTACAGCCTGCAGCAAGGGTCCGTTCACATTGTACCGGGGTAGTATCTCCCACAACTTCTTTCTCACAACCCTGTCAAACGCTTTCTCCAAGTCCACAAAAGCACAGAAAACATTTTGGTTTACAGCCAAAAACTTCTCTGTGATCATACGGATGGAAAAGATCTGATCCATGCATCCTCTTCCAGGTCTAAAACCTCCTTGGGCCTCCCACAGTAGCCTTTCGGATCTTTCTTGCATTCTTCTCGCTAAAATTTTTGCATACACTTTACCACCTAAGCTAATCAAACTGATAGCCCTATAGCTTGCACAGTCTATCTGTGAACCTTTGCCTTTATACAAAGGCACGATGACTGCACTTTGCCAATCATCTGGGACCTCCCCCGATTTCCAGCATAAATTGCACAGAAACCAGAACAAGTCCAAGATGCGAGGTCCACCATATTTGATCATCTCGGCAGTAACTCCATCCGCACCCGCTGACTTACCACATTTCAAGCTTCTTATTGCACTCTCAACTTCTTTTATACTGATTTCGCCATCTGCTACATCAAGACTCAGCTTGTCGCTGTCACTTGAGGCAGAAGCGTCATCACATTCATACATCTCCTTGTAGAATTCCGCCCATCACTGCAAAACGTGTGATCTGTTTGTATATATCTCACCGTCCTTCGAAAGCACCCCTTTCATTTTAAAAGTTGACGAACAACTCCGTGAATCACTAACTTCTCGCCAGAAAAGCTTCGTATTATCCCGGAAGTTGCTCGTCAACCTTTCATCTCTTTTACTCTCGGTTCTTTCACGCTTCATCTTTGTCAGTGCCTTCGTTTGGTGCTTTTGCAGCTTATACTCTTTCTTTTTAATCTCTCTCATACTTTTATTCTTACTCGAGGCTTTATAATCCTGCCATGCCTTCTTCTTTCTTTCTACAGCATCTTTCACTTCATCATCCCACCATTCGTCACGCTTTTTACTAAGGCCTCTTTTCCTTGTACCACATACCTCTGTCACAGCTTCCACCATGCAGCTCCTAAGGCTCTGCCAGCATACTTCAACACTTTCATTTCCTATTTCACAACTGTCAAGCTTTTCGGAAACCCTTTCTATATATTCCTCCCTGATCGGTGGATCTTGAAGCTTCCAGCTTCTTATGCGATAATTCGATTCCAAGTATGAACACCTCGTGCGGTTACGCCATCCTACGAACAAATCCCTAAATCTAGCAATTACTAGATAGTGGTCCGTTCCCAAGTCGGCACCCTTAAACACACGTGTGTCCATCACTTGTTTTCGAATCCGCTGATCCACTAGGAAAAAAACAATCATACTTTTCTCTCCCATGCATACGTGGGAGCGTATACATGTGAATTTGTTTGTGGTCAAACATCGTGTTTGCCACAAACAAATTCCTTTCCTTGCAAAGTTCCAAAATGAGCTTTCCAGCCTCATTCACTCTTCTGTCACCATATTGACCTAACACACCTTCGTAACCACTTCTCGCGGTTCCGACCCATCCATTCATGTCTCCACATAATATTATTTTTTCCTCTAACACTGTCTAGAACATCCCTGACACTCTCCCAAAACCCCTCAAGTTCGCTCAATGAAGCTGAGGATACCGGCGCATATGCCACCAACAAGAATATTCTTGTAATCCCCAACTTGAAGCGAACCCAAAGCAGTCTAGGGTTGATCGCCTCGTACTCTACCACTGCACTAACCAATCGAGAGGACAACAACACACCTACACCTTGACACCCGCGTTCGCTCTCTGGAACGCCGGCCCAGAGAGCGACGCGGCTGCCCGGCAAATCGGTTGCATTATTACCCTTTCGTTTGGTCTCAGTCATACAAATGACATCCAAATCTCGCTCATCCATCACATCTAATAGTTCATTCATCTTCTGATCCATCCCTCCTCTTACATTCCACGCAGCTATTTGTAGCTCCGTCCTCCACTTCCCGCCGTTCCGGACATGGCGTGCTGGGTGGCGGTCCCCAACGCCGCATTCGTCTCCACTTTTCACACCAGCGGGGACGCACTGGTGCGCGTCGCCTCGGGGGGACGCCCTAGCATTGTGCTCCCGTATGGTGCTCGTGGCTGATGGAATGTTGCAGCCCTAGCTAGGGCTAGCAGGGATCGCTGCGTGCAAGCCTTCCATCTTTGACCCCCACAACATACATATTGTACACAATATACATATTGTAGTGATATTGACGATAGATTTAAATTGCAATGGCTATAGGATTGGACCCATTCTGAAGAACGTTCGTACTTGAAAAAAATTGTTTATATTTCTAGTTCCCGCTTTTCGCCTTTTTAGAGGACGGAAAAAGCAGGGACTAAGCAACGGAACGTCTGGTTCCTACAGTTCCTTCTGCCTACTGGAAAAAGCGTGAAGACTTAAAGAAAACAAAGTATTGCCAGTCTGGGTATATAAAAAACAATATTTAATATTGCCACGCAACACAAAATATCCTTTAATAGAAGCATCTTAACACCAAGTCCCTTTTACAC
>JAZFAU010001335.1:0-12493 GCA_037178615.1 Dione vanillae
ACTCGAAGTACTTGCTAAGCATTTCATGCGCGTCGGGGCATGATTTTGCTACAAATTCTAGTATTGCAGCGGGCGACAACAGGGCGGGCGCCATTTTAAATAAATAACGCGCGGCGTAAACTCAGTCCCCCCCGCGGTGAGGCGAGAGGTGTGTGCCTATTGTGTTCTAGTGTGCCACCGTTGTGCCGGCGGGTGAGTACCTATTATAAAAATAAATGTTACTCACTCGGACTCCTACGGACACTACACAGAACTAACTCAACGGAGAATGCCGCTCACGACACGACGTCGCTGCGGCACGTTGCGGACTTGAGGTCCGATCCTCTTCGACTTCTTACTATTCTTCTAACACATATGTGCACAACACTGTTACATTCGCAAGGCGGTTTAATGGCATGTACGCGCGTTCGCATTTACACAAAAGACATATATCCCCCCCGGGGTTACCCCCGACCCACTGGCCCCTACGTCCGGGGGAGGTCTGGTGCGCGAGCGGGAGCGATCCCGCTGCGCGTTCTTACGGCCGCTCATTTTTGAGACGGCAGTGAAGCCACTGTGTGCTCGCACTCAGCAATCATGTGGTCAAATGACCATGAGTCCACTGGTGCGGCGACCAACGACGCCGCGAATGCGACTCGGCGTTCAAAACGCCGGTGCAAATAATAAAATATTTAAAATTAAATATTTAATATTTGCAAGGACAAAAGTGAAGGGGATTCGTACTGATACAGCGACACGTCCGTACCGTGCGAGCATACAATCCTACTGAGCTTAGGTGGATTCTCAGTAATTTATATGTATAAAAAATGTTTTTTAGGCCTTTTTCGGTTCCTATGGCTCCAAATTTAAAAAATTTGGTGTCGATGGATAGGGCTCCTGAAGACCTATAAAACGGTATATGTCAAGTCCGGGGGGGGGTGAGGGGGTGTGTGTCAAAAGTTCAAAAAACCCCAAAAAATTCGAATTTTTCAACTGAAATTGCGTCAAAAGACGCTTTAAATTTGTCCAAAAATTTCGAAAAAATTTAGCAACGTAGGAGCAATAGACCCCTACGATTCAGTACCAAAAAGTCGAAAATCGAACTAAGGTAACTGGTTCAAAAATAGAAAAAACAAAAAATTTTTTAAAGTTCCAAAAAAGTGCTTTAAATTTAGAAAAAACGTCGAAAAAGCGATTTTATGTAGTTTTTGTATATAGATCTACTATATATATCCAAATTGTAGACCTAAAGTCAATTTGAAAAAATTCGAATTGTATGACGAAAACTCGTAACTACTGAGCTTAGGTGGATTCTCAGTAATTTATATATATAAAAATGTTTTTTAGGCCTTTTTCGGTTCCTAAGGCTCCAAATTTAAAAAAATTTGGTGTCGATGGATAGGGCTCCTGAAGACCTATAAAACGATGTATGTCAAGTCCGGGAGGGGTGAGGGGGAGGGTGTCAAAAGTTCAAAAAACCCCAAAAAATTCGAATTTTTCGACTGAAATTGCGTCAAAGGACGCTTTAAATTTGT
Organism: Dione vanillae; assembly: GCA_037178615.1. NCBI lineage: Eukaryota > Metazoa > Arthropoda > Insecta > Lepidoptera > Nymphalidae > Dione > Dione vanillae. The sequence continues at coordinate 1,515 of JAZFAU010001335.1, forward strand.
TCCAAAAATTTCGAAAAAATTTAGCAACGTAGGAGCAATAGACCCCTACGATTCAGTACCAAAAAGTCGAAAATCGAACTAAGGTAACTGGTTCCAAAATAGAAAAAACAAAAATTTTTTTAAAGTTCCAAAAAAGTGTTTTAAATTTAGAAAAAAACGTCGAAAAAGCGATTTTATGTGGTATTTTATGTGTAATATAGATCTACTATATATATCCAAACTGTAGACCTAAAGTCAATTTGAAAAAATTCGAATTGTATGACGAAATCTCGCAACTACTGAGCTTAGGTGGATTCTCAGTAATTTATATATATAAAAAATGTTTTTTAGGCCTTTTTCGGTTCCTATGGCTCCAAATTTAAAAAAATTTGGTGTCTATGGATAGGGCTCTTGAAGACCTATAAAACGATGTATGTCAAGTCCGGGAGGGGTGAGGGGGGTGTGTGTCAAAAGTTCAAAAAAACCCCAAAAAATTCGAATTTTTCGACTGAAATTGCGTCAAAAGACGCTTTAAATTTGTCCAAAAATTTCGAAAAAATTTAGCAACGTAGGAGCAATAGACCCCTACGATTCAGTACCAAAAAGTCGAAAATCGAACTAAGGTAACTGGTTCAAAAATAGAAAAAACAAAAAATTTTTTAAAGTTCCAAAAAAGTGTTTTAAATTTAGAAAAAACGTCGAAAAAGCGATTTTATGTAGTTTTTATATATAGATCTACTATATATATCCAAATTGTAGACCTAAAGTCAATTTGAAAAAATTCGAATTGTATGACGAAATCTCGCAACTACTGAGCTTAGGTGGATTCTCAGTAATTTATATATATAAAAAATGTTTTTTAGGCCTTTTTCGGTTCCTAAGGCTCCAAATTTAAAAAAATTTGGTGTCGATGGATAGGGCTCCTGAAGACCTATAAAACGATGTATGTCAAGTCCGGGAGGGGTGAGGGGGTGTGTGTCAAAAGTTCAAAAAACCCCAAAAAATTCGAATTTTTCGACTGAAATTGCGTCAAAAGACGCTTTAAATTTGTCCAAAAATTTCGAAAAAATTTAGCAACGTAGGAGCAATAGACCCCTACGATTCAGTACCAAAAAGTCGAAAATCGAACTAAGGTAACTGGTTCTAAAATAGAAAAAAACATAAATTTTTTAAAGTTCCAAAAAAGTGCTTTAAATTTAGAAAAAACGTCGAAAAAGCGATTTTATGTAGTTTTTGTATATAGATCTACTATATATATCCAAATTGTAGATCTAAAGTCAATTTGAAAAAATTCGAATTGTATGACGAAAACTCGTAACTACTGAGCTTAGGTGGATTCTCAGTAATTAGAAGGTATAAAAAGTGTTTTTTAGGCCTTTTTCGGTTCCTATGGCTCCAAATTTAAAAAATTTGGTGTCGATGGATAGGGCTCCTGAAGACCTATAAAACGGTGTATGTCAAGTCCGGGAGGGGTGAGGGGGTGTGTGTCAAAAGTTCAAAAAACCCCAAAAAATTCGAATTTTTCAACTGAAATTGCGTCAAAAGACGCTTTAAATTTGTCCAAAAATTTTGAAAAAATTTAGCAACGTAGGAGCAATAGACCCCTACGATTCAGTACCAAAAAGTCGAAAATCGAACTAAGGTAACTGGTTCAAAAATAGAAAAAACAAAAAATTTTTTAAAGTTCCAAAAAAGTGCTTTAATTTTAGAAAAAACGTCGAAAATGCGATTTAATGTAGTTTTTATATATAGATCTACTATATATCCAAACTGTAGACCTAAAGTCAATTTGAAAAAATTCGAATTGTATGACGAAATCTCGCAACTACTGAGCTTAGGTGGATTCTCAGTAATTTATATGTATAAAAAATGTTTTTAGGCCTTTTTCGGTTCCTATGGCTCCAAATTTAAAAAAATTTGGTGTCGATGGATAGGGCTCCTGAAGACCTATAAAACGATGTATGTCAAGTCCGGGGGGGGTGAGGGGGTGTGTGTCAAAAGTTCAAAAAACCCCAAAAAATTCGAATTTTTCGACTGAAATTGCGTCAAAAGACGCTTTAAATTTGTCCAAAATTTCGAAAAAAATTAGCAACGTAGGAGCAATAGACCCCTACGATTCAGTACCAAAAAGTCGAAAATCAAAGTAAGGTAACTGGTTCAAAAATAGAAAAAACAAAAAAATTTTTAAAGTTCCAAAAAAGTGTTTTAAATTTAGAAAAAGCGATTTATGTAGTTTTTATATATAGATCTACTATATAATCCACCGCAGTATTGACTTCCACGTAGTGACCCCTTTTTTTTTTTTTTTTTTTTTTTGTCGCTGGGAAAAAATGCCATTACGCATCCCCTTCCCGTCGGGGGACGGGAGAGGGGTATGTGGGACTCCCGGTAAAGGCGTTCCCGGTATACCCACTAAAAATACCCAGCGGCGCTCCGACCTCACCTGCATGGAGAGGGCCTGGGAGTCCATAGCGTCCAGACCCCGCCGGTGACTGCCCGCCCTACGGCAGGCCCCTCAGACCCCCCCTAGTGGGGAGGGGTCGTTACAATGGCCGGAGTGCACGGCCATTTTGGCCCGACGGGTGGGGTGATCCTGGAAATGCAGGCGGTGGCGCCCCCGCGCCTGTCGCCTGCGGATCACCCCCAGGGGCGGAGGGCGACAGACGTTGTGTCTGCCGTCTTCTGGCCCTTCTTCGTCTGCGGAGCGGCGCCGCGAGAGGGTCGTCCTCCCGCATGCGCTCCGCCGCCTCCTTCTGTGACATTACGTCCTCACAGAAGGAGGCTACCGCCGCCCATGCCTCCTCCCCGCTCAGCATGGCGGCGACCACGCTGGGGAGCGTGAGGTCGGCCCCGACTACTGCCACTGTGTTAGTTAAGTTTTATATGTTTAAAATGTTACGTTCCTAACGTAACATTCCGCCAAAAAGTTGTAGATGTTACCTGTCAAGTTGATGTCAATTAGAATAGGAATACGATATAAGTTGATTGTTGGTCTCAAATAAAAAGTAATTAAATAAATTAATTCAGTTTATTATTTAAATAACACATGGTTTTTTTTTTTTTTTTTTTATAATATAGGTGGCAAACGAGCTGACAGATCACCTGATGGTAAGTGAATACTGCCGCCCATAGACATTTGCAACACCAGAGGAGCTACAAAATGCGTTGCCGGCCTTTTAAATGGGAATACGCTCTTTTCTTGAAGGTCTGCAGGTCGTAACTATCCGGAAATACCGCATGCGGCAACTCATTCCACAATTTTATGGTGCGGGGCAGAAAATTTCTGTTAAAACGCACAGTAGTACTCTGCCAACTATCAAGGTGGTGGGGGTGGTAGAGTTGTCGCATAGATCGATGACGGAAAGAGGCGGCAGGGATCAGCCCGAACAGTTCTTCAGAGCACTCCCCATGATATATGCGGTAGAGAATGCATAGCGAGGCTACATCTCTACGCAGTGCCAAGGTGTCGAGCCGATCAGAAATCTTTTCGCAATCGACAATTCGAGTCGCTCTCCTTTGAATGCGGTCTAGAGGGAGAAGCTGGTACTGGGGAGCCCCTGCCCAAAGATGTGAACAGTATTCCATGTGAGGCCGAACCTGAGCTTTATAAAGGTGCAGGCGGTGAGCCGGCGTGAAATACTGTTTCGATCTATTGAGCACACCGAGCTTCTTCGAGGCTAATTTAGCCTTACCCTCCAGATGACCACGAAACTGGACTTCGCTCGATATGTCAACGCCAAGAATTCCGATATTGGCTGTGGCAGTTAGAGGAGTGCTCTCAAAACGGAGCGATACGACAAATGGCAGCTTTTTAGCGGTGAACGCGCAAACTTGTGTCTTCTTGGGGTTAAATTGGATAAGGTTTAGTTTACCCCAGTCTGATATTTTCTGAAACGAAATTTCAATTTTAGACACAAGTTTGGTTCGGCTTTCAATGACGTTTTCCCGTGAAATGTTGGCGCGGCCGGTGTATAAAGCATCACCCGTGCTGTCATCCGCATAACAATGAATGCCACTCATTTGCAGCATATCATTAATGTGCAAGAGGAACAGCGTGGGTGATAGCACACAGCCTTGCGGGACACCAGCATTAACGGACATGAGATCAGAGCATTCGCCGTCGACTACGACCTTTATGCTTCTGTCAGTTAGCAAACTGGCGACCCATTCGCATAATTTCTCAGGAAGCCCATAGGAAGGAAGCTTTGAAAGTAGCGCTTTATGCCAAACCCGATCGAAGGCCTTCGCTATATCCAGACTAAAAGCCACAGCCTCGCCCTTACTCTCGATGGCCTGTGCCCAACGATGTGTCAGGTATACTAGGAGATCACCAGCCGAGCGACCCAGACGGAAGCCGTACTGATGGTCGCTAAGCAGCTGGTGATCCTCAAGGTACCGTAGGAGCTGGTTGTTAATAATGGATTCCATTATTTTCGAGAGCAATGAGGTTATGGCTATTGGCCTGTAATTGGTCGGATCTGAGCGGTCACCTTTTTTAGGGATCGGGTGCACTAAAGCTGTCTTCCATGAAGTCGGGACTACGCCAGAGGAATAGGAAAGCCGAAAAAGGCGCGTTATTGCCGGTGCCAACTCCGGGGCGCACGTCTTTAGAACAATGGGAGAGATTCCATCGGGCCCGCTCGATTTGTGGACATCCAGGGATAGCATTGCTGACCGCACTGCTTATTGGTGGAAACTGCTTATTGATGTCCGGCATGACAAAATTGCACCGTGGTATTATTGGCGGGTCTTGACCCTTGTCATCCAGGAATGAGTTGGACGCAAAGAATTTGCCCAGGTGGTCGGCTTTCTCCTTTGCGTCGTGGACCAATGAATCTTCTCCCTTGAGCAAAGGTGGTAGAGATGGCGTACAGAAATTTCCTTGGACGGCTTTAGCTAGAGACCAAAATGCGCGAGTTCCAGATGGAAGACGCTCTAGTCGCTCGCCAATCCTGGAGGTGTACAAGAACTTCGCCCTAGCGATGTCTCTTTTGAAGGATCGGGATGAGTGGTTAAATTTCTTTTTTAAGGCACTGGTATTCACATCCTTCGTCGCTGCAGCAGCCGCCCAGGCCTGGTAAGCCTCCCACTTATTGCGAGAAGCAATTTTGCAGGATCGGCTAAACCAAGGTTGGCATTTGGCACCAATAGGGACCACAGAGTTTGGAATGAAAAGTTCCATACCCTGCATCACCACATCAGCAATAGCATCAGCAACGGCATTGGGGTCAACCAGTGCAAAGCAAACCTGACTCCATGGGTAGGACGCAAAGAAGGATCGCAATCCATCCCAGTCTGCTGACTTGTAGTGCCACACTCGACGTCTTCGTGGACAACGTGGTTGCGCTAAGCGTGAGAGTGGCACCACACTCCGGATAAGGCAATGGTCAGAGGAGCCTAGAGGAGCACCGACAGACACGGTGTAGTCTTCGGGGTGGGAAGTCAGCAGAAGATCCAACAGTGAAGGTTCCTGGTTTTCCACATCTGGGATTCGCGTAGGCGTTGTAACCAGCTGCGTAAAACCATAGGTCAGGGCGAAGTCATGAACAGATCTTCCAGCGTGATCGGTCTTGCGTGAACTAAGCCATTCGGCGTGGTGGGCGTTAAAATCGCCGAGTATCACGATCTCCGCGGAAGGGATCTGCTGTTGAACCAAATCTGTAGCCATTTGGACGTGCTCAAGGAGTCGCTCAGTTTCGGCATCACCGCTATGGACCTGTAGAGGCAAGCGTAGATGCGGGGGTGGTCGTCGCTATCTACACGTAGCCACAAGATGGAGAGGTCCCTACCTTCAAGATTCCTGAGGCGGCGTGAGCTAACATCGCCTCTAACGTACACGCACACACCTGCTTTTGGTACGAAGGAGTGTTCCAAACTGTAACCAGGGTAATGCAAGTAAGAGGTGACCCGCCGGAGACGATATTTGCGTCTCGGTCAAAAAGAGCAAAGCCGGCTTTACTGTCAGGTGAAAAAAGAAACAAGGATGGACTTTAAAGCACCACAAGAATTACTGCTCACAGGAGATTTGGCAGACAATTGGACCTCATTTAAGCAATCGTTTGATATATTTTTAATAGCTAATGAGTATGAGAAGAAAGAAGATAAGGTTAAAGTGGCGATGTTTTTGAATTGCATTGGGCAGGAGGGTGTAAAAATATATAATTCGTTTGTTTTTAATAAAAAAGATAACCTCACTTTGGAACACGTGGTCTTGAAATTCGACGAATACTTTTTGCCAAGAAAAAACATAATCTTTCATCGATATAAATTTTTTAAAAGAGTACAAGAAGAAGGAGAATCTTGCGATAAATTTGTAACCGAGTTAAAATTGCTGGCGGCTAAGTGTGAATTTGGAGAACAACATGAATCTCTAAATTCAAATTCAAATAATTTTATTCAAAATGAGAATACATGATTCATTTTTTGAGAATACAATGAGAATACATGATTCATCTCTAATAAGAGATATACTAATTTTAGGACTCAAAGATAGTGGATTACAGGAACGCTTATTGAGAGAAACGTCACTAAGTTTAAACACCACATTAAAAATATGCCAAGCTCACGAAACGAGCAAAAGAGAATGTGAAGTTATGCGAGATAAAGTGGAAGTTGTCAACAAAAATAAAATTAAAAAGTTTAATTGTTACAATTGTGGCAGATTTCATTCAATTAATCAATGTCCAGCCTATGGTCAAAAATGTAACAACTGTGGTCGACTTAATCATTTTAAGAATAAATGTAAATATAAAAGAAAAACTTTGAATGAATTAAATCATAGTGCTACTGATGAGAAGGATAATGAAACATTGGATACATTAAAAATTGATTCTGTTGATGGATCAGAGGATTTCTGGTTTCAAACTGTATGTATAAATGGAAAAAAAAAATGTCAACTTTAAAATAGATTCAGGTGCAGATGTAAATGTAATGCCATATAAAATATTTGATGAAGTGTGTGATAATGTTCAATTGCATAAATATATGAAAAAATTAACAGCTTATGGTGGGTATAATTTAAACCCTCTTGGAGTGGCACAAATTCCCTGTAAAATTAAGAATTCAGAAATACACTACTTGGAGTTCATAATCATGAAAGGAAATGTTACACCAATTCTTGGAAGAGAAACATCTGTTAAATTAAATTTAATTAAGAGGATATTGGAAATTAAAGAAAATAAGGAAAAAGTTGACTTCTTGTTAAAGTATAAAAATAATTTCGAGGGCTTAGGAAAATTACCATTTGAGTATAAGATTAAATTGAAAGAAGATGCCATTGCAGTAGTGAAACCTATTCGTCGGGTACCTGAAATATTAAAACCACGGTTAAGGGAAGCCCTTAATAACTTAGAAAGAAATGAAATAATTTCTAACTAAAGTAACTGAACCAACTGAATGGGTAAACGATTTAATTATTGTGGAAAAACCAAATGGGTCATTGCGCTTATGTCTGTGTCCCTTACAACTTAATAAGTACATTATGAGAGAACATTTTAATATACCTACAGTAGATGAAGTGACCGCCAACTTAGCAGGTATGAAATATTTTACTGTTTTAGATATGAAAGATGGATTTCATCAGATATTGTTAGAGAAACAATCTACTTTGTTATGTACTTTTAATACACCATTTGGAAGGTATAAGTTTAATAGATTGCCTTTTGGTCTTTGTTCCAGCCCTGAGATATTTCAAAGGGAAAACACAAAAATATTTGGGGACATCAAGGGTGTACAAATTTATTACGATGACATAATAATAGCAACAAAGACCAAAGAGGAACATGATAAGGTATTAAAAATAGTGATGGAACGAGCTGAAAAATATAATGTTAAATTTAATCCCTCAAAGTTACAATGTAAGGTTAGTAAAGTGTCTTATTTAGGATTTACATTTTCTCATGAAGGTTTTAAACCAGATAAAGCACAAGTGAATTCAATTTTAGACATTAAAGAACCTCATAATAAGAAGTCATTACAAAAATTTCTTGGTATGGTTACATTTTTACATAAATTCATTCCAAATATGTCTAAATTGGCTGCTCCTTTAAGAGAATTACTTAAGAAAAATATTGTTTGGACATGGAGTTTGGAACAACAAAATTCATTTGATTCATTAAAAAATGCAATTAGCAAGGCTCCAACATTAGGATATTTTGATACCAATGCAGAAATTATTATACAGACAGATGCTAGTAAAGAGGGTATTGGGCCATGTTTAATGCAAAATGATAGACCAATAGCATATGTGTCTAGGAGTTTAACATCTGCAGAACAAAACTATAGTACAGTTGAGAAAGAATTATTAGGTATTTGTTTTGCTGTAAATAAATTTCATAACTTTGTCTATGGACATGAATTTAAAGTTCATTCTGATCATAAGCCGCTAGTAACCATAGTCGGCAAAGATATTCACAAGTGTACTAATAGAATTCAGAGAATGTTATTAAAGTTGCTTAAATATCGATTTAAAGTAGAGTATGTTCCAGGTAGATTAATGTTTGTTTCTGATTTTTTGTCCCGTAATTATCTTAAAGAGCAAAATGATTCTGAATCAGATATGATGGACATTGTTCACATTTTACAAATTGAAGATTATTTGCCCATAAGTAAAGTAAAGCTAGAATTATTCAAAAAAGAAAGTGCTAAAGATCCCGTGTTATCCAAAGTAATTTTGTATGTATATAATAATTGGGAAGGTTATGTCAAATCTGAGCAAGATATACATCATTTTTATAAATTAAAAGATAATTTATTTGTAAAAGAAAACATTTTATTCTTAGGGGATAGAGTTGTTGTGCCAAAATCAATGCAACAAGAAATGTTAGCTCAAATTCATGGTTGTGCTCATTTAGGTGTAGAAAAAAGTAAAAAACGAGCCAGGTCTTTACTGTATTGGTCTAAGATGTCCCACATGATTGAAACTTATATAGGAAAATGTCGAGTATGTGAAGAAAATTATCCTGCTAATAAAAAAGAACCATTAATCAGTCACCAAATTCCACGTTTACCTTTTTTAAAGATAGGTATTGATATTGCTGAATATGTGGGAAAATCCTATTTAATTACTGTTGATTATTACTCAAAATGGTTTGATATTCTGCCGATACCGAATAAGTCAGTAGAAATTATTAGTATAAATTTGCTAAAATTGTTTGCAACTCATGGTATACCTAAAGAAATTGTGTGTGACAATAATCCTTTTAACTCAAACTATTTCTACTCTTTTTGTAAAGATCATGGTATAGAAATAACTCATTCTTCTCCCTATTATCCAAAATCTAATGGTATGGCAGAAAAGGAAATTGGAATTGCTAAAAAATTAATTAAAAAATGTAAATCTGAAAAAGAATTGTACACTGCTTTATTGGAATATAGAGTAGCACCAGTAGCTAAAACAGATTATACACCATCTGAAATGTTAATGGGAAGATTATTAAGGTCAAAATTACCAGCAGTAAGTAGTCATTTAAAACAAAAAGTTGTATCAAAAAGTGCCTATAAACAATTAGTACAAGAACAGATAAAAAAGAAAAAGTATTATGATTCAAATGCTTGCAAAGGTAAAGAATTTGTCGATGGGGAGAGTGTTTTGATAAGAAATCCTAAAACATTGTTATGGGAGTCTGCTGTTATTATCAATAAGTTAAATAGACCTAGATCTTACAAGGTAATGAATAAGCAAGGGAAAATATTTGAAAGAAACACAATTCATATAAGGAGTTCGAATAATAATTTTAAGAAAGTTGTAAGTAGTTCTAGTGAGTCTTATGATGTAACAGGTGATTTTGATATGTCAAAAAATATGATTCACGAGGAGGAAGAGGAGAGACAAGAGAATTTAGTTAATGATAATGATAAGCTTGGACAGATCACAATCACCTGAAATCAGAGAGGAAAATTTAAGTAGATCTAAGAGTGGCAGAATACTTAAAAAACCTTTGTATCTCAATAACTATATTACCTATTAGTTTAATTCAAATTATTAAAGTCGTCCTAAGTACTAATCTAAGTATTAAAATATATATATATATATATATATATATATATATATATATATATATATATATATATATATATATATATATATATATATATATATATATATATATATATATATATATATATATATATATATATATATATATATATATATATATATATATATATATATATATATATATATATATATATATATATATATATATATATATATATATATATATATATATATATATATATATATATATATATATATATATATATATATATATATATATATATTATATATATATATATATATATATATATATATATATATATATATATATATATATATATATATATATATATATATATATATATATATATATTGTATATAGTATATAATGAATATAATGAACCGCGTTCTGCTACCAAAAAATATATATTGGATAGTGGGTAGGGGTCAGCAATTGTGGAAGCGTGCTGAAGTGGAGGTTATTTATTAATTATTTACTTTATAGTCGGTTTTAGGATAATAGAAATTGTACAGTACCTTATCTTCATGATTCACAACACAAACACTGATTGTTCCCGGCCGGCATGGAATGTCTCACTTGAGTCTTCTTCACTAGGGGTTACTTGCACTATTATCTTTTGTAGGTTTGTCTTTGTCAGGTTCAATATCAAGAGGGAATACACAAAAGGGAAATCAAATAAGGCTGAGGGAGGGAAAATCACACCGCTAATTAATATTAGATTCAGGAAGGACGTGCGCTCACGTCGGCCGTCTCACGTGCCCCCTTTACTACAACTCGACAACTACTACTACCACTACTAACCGCTCGCGCGGGGTGTTCGCACAAGACTCTAAACTAGTCGGGGATGCCATATATAAACAAACATAGCCCCCGCCCTAAACATCTAATGTTTACGAGAAAATGAGAGTAGCTAACTAATAGGTAGACGAACTAATTTGGTTAAGGCTCTCTTTAGGATACCTGTCGATGTCTTAACATCGA
>JAZFAU010001336.1:0-12384 GCA_037178615.1 Dione vanillae
AACCTTTGACCCCCATCAAAGCGCCTTAAAAAAGCGGAAAGCGGGGACGGAGAAGCAGGAAATAAGTAACGGAGTGTCTTAAAACTAGGTTCATATGGTTCCTGCAGTTCCCTCTGCCTTCCTTGCAAGTAAAGCTAAAAAAAAGTTACTAAATATAGCTTCGCCTTTTTCAATATATATTCATCGCCTGCTCTGACTAGTTTCGCTTAGCGCTTCATTATTTAAGCTCATATAAAAATTAAATGCGTATTTACTATTACGAAAAACAGTGTATAAAATTAATTAAACAAAAATTTCAATGTAAATGTTAGATAAGTATATAGATTTTGTTAATATTTCATTTATATATATTATTTATATACATATACGAGTATTTTTATGACATGTTTGTAATTTTAATGTCATAAAATTACTAAAAATCTATACTGCTAAGCTTAAATTAAAAAAAAAACGATTATAACATAACGACTTTATTTCTATATAATGATCTTCTTAGAATAGAAGCAAAAGAAAAAAGCAAGCTTGGAAGAAAGCAAATAAATGAATTTATAGAATTCGTAATCGTTAAAAAATACTACGAATTAATGCCACGGCAATAACACGGCAGTGTGTCCGCCAAGTTCAAGCAAAACAAGCGACACACCAGCCGTGGGTTATATTACACGAACCATTTCGGGCCAATTTCGACCCCCCTATAATTAAAAATCTATTTTATTTATGCGTATCAATTTTTTTTCTGTTGAGACCCCCTTACTTATCTAAAATACTAAATTTCATTAGTATACCTATTGTAGGTCTTGAGATATTTACGTCAGAAAATCGCTATTTTTACTCACTGATTGACTGGCTCACTCATCAAAAACCTAGACCACTTCCTATGGTCATATTGATTTGAAATTTGGCATGGAGGTAGGTCAAGGTAAAGTTATATTATATAGGTAAAGTTATATATATATATATATATATATATATATATATATATAATTGTAAATTTATACCCCTAAGAAACTAAAACGAATTAAATTTATATAATATATCTTATTTACCTCGTAATTATAAAGAGGTGATACTGTTAATCATAGACAATGTATCTATGATATCAAATATTACACTACATACATTCATCTTCGTTTATCAGAAATTTATAATACATTAAATGAAGAAGATGGCTGATTTGGCAGACTGAATATCATATTATTGGGCGATCTTCTTCGACTCACTCCAGTCCGGCAATTTTCTCCATTTGATGACATTAAAACTAGTGACGTCCAAAAACTGTTGGGGTCCCTAAGCGCACCTAATTTGTGGAAAGCCAGCAATTTCGTATGACGAACTGACAATCAATATGAAACAGAAAAACGACAAAATTTTCAGTGAAATGTTGAAGCGTATAAGATTGGGTGTAGTGACGAATCAAGATATAACCGTTGTGTCTAATCGATTTCTGAAGTTAGAATATGTAAATCAAAACAAGCGGTTGACTGAAATAATAAAAATATTTTCGGAAATGCCTGAAAACAAAGTTTGTTTGTTTGCGACTAAAAACATGTGCAATCAATTTAACGATGCAATGTTAAGAAGTATACAACAACCAGAAATAAAATTAAATGCCATAGATGAAATAGACTGTCCGCGTTATCTCAGCAAGCAAGCTAGGGAAGTATTGAAGGAAAATGAAGATGATTCTTCGTTTACAGCCGGGCTAGAACATGTCATCACTATCAAGATAGGGGCGCGTATAATGTTACGTAGGAATATAGACGTCAGCAAAGACCTCGTCAAGGGATCGATTGGAATAATTAATTATTTCAATTACTCCAATCGATACTTTGGGACGTCGAGAGCAACAATAAGGCACGAAAAATTCGAATAAATAGAAAATTATATATTTGACTCTTTGCGTTTAGTAGTGAAAGTAGTGAAAGTGTAAGTTTAGTGTGTGAAAATTGCCAAGAAACATCATTAAAAAGTACAGAAAAAAATAAAAAATATTATCAGGAAACTGCTGGAAAAACAGGTTCCATCAGGTTGCTTCCTGTAAATATTAGAATTTTAGATATTTCATATGTTATTTATTCAGAATCTACTTTCCAAACTGTGGAAAATCATATTCCTGTAACTATTTTTAACTGAGGTATGTGTATGGATTTCTTTTATAGGTGAAGCATTCTCATGTTATAGAACTTGGCAGCCTTTCACATTTTTGTTTTGGGTGGGATCTAAATTCAATATAGTTTGTATACATAAAGCTCTTTTGTTACTAATTGAATATAAAATAAAAATAATATTCTTTCTTATAAAAGCATATAAGGATTTCGACGCAGCGTGATAAAGAACAAAAGCCTTAGTGGTCAGCGAGCACGTTTGGACGATTGTTTTGCTAACTCCAGTTTTTGACATGTCGAGTTTATGAAGAGTGTATGGGGGACACTATGAAGGGCCTTCCATATATATATATATATATATATATATATATATATATATATATATATATATATATGTATATATGTATTATAATAAATATATGTTTTTATGAAACGCTTTATAAATTATTAATTGTGGTATTTGTACCTTATACTGAATACCGCTTTTGCGAGCACTTTCTCAGAATTTTCACCACACAAAGTTTGCTTTTTGTGGTGAAATTCTGTGAAAGTGCGTATGTTAGTATGTATGGTTCAAAATTATTGTTCTGCGTAGACCCGCTCGTTGCTTTTTCCACTCTCAGATATATTATAATAATATAATATGCATTTATTGCCAAATGTATGTATTTTGTGTATTTAAATAATAAAGTAATTTTTAACAAAAAAGAACCGACTTCAAAAAGTAAAAAAGTTCTAGTCTAAAGCAAAAAAGTTAACTAAAAAGCAAAAAATAAATTTCGGCACAAAGTAATACGTTCGTATTTTTTCTTTGTTAAATTAAATTAATGATTACTTAAGTAAATAAAAAATATTTTATAATTTTGAAGTCGGCGCCAAGTAAATACTACAACAACCTTCTGTATTCTTACCGTATTAAAAATACTTTGATAGTTAGTAGCTACCGATTCATATATATATTGTAACACTGTTACTGTTTGATATATTTAATAATATTGTGTGTTTGAAATTTGATTTTGTGTACTTAGTAATTTGATATTGTAGTAAGGTTTAATGGGATGGGAAATTTTAATGGGACCACCTCTGGTCTAGGTCTTATACCTACCAAATACAAAAAGAATCATCGAAATCGGTTCATAAACGACACAGTTATTCGCGAACAGAAATAATAAATGTTTGTGTCGATATTTGTTTTTGTTGATTATCTCCACAAGGACTCAATTAATTTTGATAAAATTTTAATGGGACCACCTCTGGTATAAGACCTACCAAATACAAAAAGAATCATCAAAATCGGTTTATAAACGACAAAGTTATCCGCGAACAAACATAAAAAAAAAAAAAGCATATATACAGGTCGAATTGAAAACCTCCTCCTTTTTTTGAAGTCGGTTAAAAAATTCGGGATAAAAAGTACCCTATATGTTTAATGTTTATTCACAACTGTCTTTATGTTCACATGAAAGTCACAAGAAATTAAGTGTAAGGACAGACGGACAGATTAAAATTTTAGCTTACATTTTAGTTTCATGTAAACAAGTACTTGTATTAAATAATTAACTCTTTATCCCACACATGGCAGGGTAGACAGAGTAAACTGCAGCAGCTATAGCAACCTAGTGTTATGACACTCCGTTGCTTAGTCCCAGCTTTCTCTGTCCCCGCTTTCCGCCTTTTTAAGACACACTGTGTGTGAGTAGCGTAAATCAACACCATAATAGAACACCGAGACCGACAATATATATATATATATATATATATATATATATATATATATATATATATATATATATATATATATATATATATATATATATATATATATATATATATATATATATATATATATATATATATATATATATATATATATATATATATATATATATATATATATATATATATATATATATATATATATATATATATATATATATATATATATATATATATATATATATAAACTATCTATAGTTTTTTATCTATAACTTTAGTATACGCAGCCACCTTTTTATATGAAACGCTATCACCCGATAGAGAATACGAGGACGAACAAATGAATGCAGACGTGGCGGCCTATTTTCACTACGTGTAAAGTTACAACCTGCTCCAGTTAACGTTTGTAGCCATAGACACAGAGATTTATATATAATTTTTTGGAATACATTTGTTTCTTTGAATGCGTTTATCTCGAAAATTACTGGAAATAAAATATATTTAAAACAATTTCAGTTTTTCTTAGACTTACAATAGTTTTATTTTCTCAACATCAATATTAATTATAACACATAATTACGGACGGAAAAAAGCAGGGACTAAGCAACGGAGTGTCTTAACACTAGGTTCGTATATTTCCTGTAGTTTCCTCAACCCTGCCTTGTGCGGGATAAAGCGTGAAGCTAAAAATGAAATTAATAGTAAGTAGTTTAGTAATAGTAAGAAATGAATAGTTATGATACGGATGTATGATTATAAATAAAAGTTGTTTGTAATGTATGTATGTATGGAGAGTATTACAATTATATTTCGTAGTTCATAGAAGTATATATATATATATATATATATATATATATATATATATATATATATATATATATATATATATATATATATATATATATATATATATATATATATATATATATATATATATATATATATATATATATATATATATATATATATATATATATATATATATATATATATATATATATATATATATATATATATATATATATATATATATATATATATATATATATATATATATATATATATATATATATATATATATATATATATATATATATATATATATATATATATATATATATATATATATATATATATATATATATATATATATATATATATATATATATATATATATATATATATATATATATATATATATATATATATATATATATATATATATATATATATATATATATATATATATATATATATATATATATATATATATATATATATATATATATATATATATATATATATATATATATATATATATATATATATATATATATATATATATATATATATATATATATATATATATATATATATATATATATATATATATATATATATATATATATATATATATATATGTACATATTACGTATATGTCAACTTTAGCATTACCTGTGGCAGAATTCAACGCCGTGCTTGTCTAGTTACAGATAGAAGAAAATGTTAATAAAAAATCCATCTTCTCCGATTGAAAATTGAATAAAAAAATCGTCGCGTTTACAGGCATTCCTCAGTCCTCATTTAATATGTCCAATATGAAAAAGTTAATTACCAAATCCAAAACAATTTCAATAATTTTAGCACATTTTATAAGTGAAAAATAAATATTTAAAATAAGCTTTAGTTGATCATATGTTCAATATATAACTTCTTTCCTATTTTTTTTAGATTTACGTTTCATCTATTGGATATAGCAGGGTAGGCAGAGGAAACGTCAGGAACTTTGAACAGAGTTAAAACACTACTTTTTTAATATACTTTGTTATTACATATCATACAAAATTTGTAAGTTTATTTAGTACTTGATAAACAATCCATTAAAAATCCCTTTTTTTTAATAATTGAATCCCTTAGCTGTACATTACTATAAAGTAAAAATCTATATTAACAGGTGTTTGACTCGCTCTGCTCATAGCCATACGCCTATAAGAATGGGAAAGCTGATATTTTAGCTAAAATTTATACGAGAGGGTGTTTTATGTGTCGCGACAGTAGGTTAAACTATACGTCTTATATATACTTTGTGTTAGTGAAACTTACGATAGAAAATGTAACGCATATATAAGCAAACTTAATTTAATTGCAAGCAATTTAAGCAAGATTAACTTATTTTTTAGCTTCAAGCTTTATCACGCACATGGCAGGGTAGGTAGAGGAAACTGCAGAAACAATTTGAACCCAGTGTTAAGACACTTCGTTGCCTGTCCCTGCTTTCTCCGTCCCCGCTTTTCGCCTTTATCTAGGCATTGCGCGTTGAGTGGCGGAACTGAACGCCGCGCTTTGCCTAGTTACCAGAGCGAAGAAAATGAAAATAGAAAAATCCATCTTCCCTGGGAATCGAAGGCACAAAGCGTCGCGCTTACAGATAGACGCTATTCCCCTATGCCACGACGGATCCGCCACCTTGAGGGAAGTCACTTAGCTAGCTAGTCGAAATTACTTTAACTGTTCAGATGAAATTACACACAACCTGTTATAAATTTATTCAGTACTGGCTCTTAATTAATTAGTAAAATCCATTTGACTATTTATAGAACAGCTAATAACCCAGATATTTGCTCCTTATAAAAATTCAAATAAAATAATTCACTTCATCCAAAGTAATCAATAGAAAATTGGAATGAAGATTTTCGCGAAACCATCAATGTGTTACTTTATAATGCTAATGCTCGCTAAGCCCGCCCGAAATTTCATCATTGAAAAGAGCACTCAAACGAAATTATTCACCCGAGACAGAAATAATTAAATTTAACAGTATCAGGCACTTTTATAAATATAAGCGTTGTAGGCATATCGTTGAAACTGGCAGATTATGACACGGCAAGGCAATTTTTTAATCAATAAATATCATATATGTATAAGAGAATAGTTACCAAATAAAAAAATGTAATAGCTTTAGAGTAAAAATCTTTGCTAATAAATAAAATTGGAGTGTTCGTTTGTAATATTGAAACAACCACTTTTTACTATATTAATATAAATATATACTATAAAATGTTAAAACATTATTTTGATTCATATATCGAAATAACGTTTTGTTACAAATTTATGTCTATCTGTTAGTTACGACTAAACTCTGAAAAGGCGAAATCAATTGTGATGGAACACCCACATATGTATGTATATATATATATATATATATATATATATATATATATATATACATATATATATATATATATATATATATATATATATATATATATATATATATATATATATATATATATATATATATATATATATATATATATATATATATATATATATATATATATATATATATATATATATATATATATATATATATATATATATATATATATATATATATATATATATATATATATATATATATATATATATATATATATATATATATATATATATATATATATATATATATATATATATATATATATATATATATATATATATATATATATATATATATATATATATATATATATATATATATATATATATATATATATATATATATATATATATATATATATATATATATATATATATATATATATATATATATATATATATATATATATATATATATATATATATATATATATATATATATATACGTATAATTTTTATACAAAAACATAAATACATTTTATATACAATTTTCAATAATATATTGGGAGGAAAGTTTATACAAATAATGTTGAAAATTTTATTGAAAGCAAATGTAATTTCGTATACCATATCGAAACAAACGAAAACCAGTTTACTTAAGCGGCGAGTTTCGTGAGTAACGAATATAATTTATTATTTTATAAAAAATATTTTAAAACTTCTTTTTAATAGTAAAACACTTAATTATAAAGTACTAGATTAACTAAATTTGATTATATTTGTTCTTATTACCAGTGGTATAATTTTATATTATTTAATTGTCAATGTCCCTTTGTACGAAGAATACACATTAAAAAAATGAAAAACTAAGAACAAAAATTATATTCTTTAAAAGGACCTATTGAGTACAAAGAAGAACGTTCTCAAGAAGTTTGAGGACATTAGGACTTTGATATACGATATAAGAAGAAAGAGTCAAAGGCAAGAGAACACCTAGGCTGAAGTCAATAATACGTAAGGCCACGTAAAACGAGAATGAGGGGTATATGAAAAGGTTAGTGACAATGGATAAGGCAAATGAGGTATATAGGGATCTTAGCATTTGTAGTCCTTCGTTCTCTCTGACTTGTAGCCATATATAAAGAGCAAGAGCATGCATGTATGCATATGTAAAGGGTGAAGTTCGACTTAGAAACGAACAAGCAGATCCACATGTAAAACTTAACTTTAAAAAAGATATTATATCAGAATGACTAAATATTAAAGAGCACTCGATCATGTTTGCGTTCAAATAAGATAAAATCGATTCTTATATATGATGCATAAGGCTATTCATCATACCTTGAAAACGGCTGAGGCTTTGTTTGCGCGAAAATACTGGAATTATTTTCTGAAAGTATAATTTCAATTTACTTTTATTTTTGTTTATAGTATGCTATTAAGGAACAATGCCGAAAAATAAATAATATAAATAAGGCATAACTCTGAAGATTCAAGCTAAATGTCGAGCTCTGTTAAGCTTCGGCGTTAAGCTCCGTCTTTCAACACGCAATAATTGAAACAAAACTTTTTAAACTACAAAATGGAGACTAACGTCTTATCATTAGGCAGATTCATTTTTATTTATTTACTTATTGTTACATATAATGTTACACATTAAAATCACTCTCATTCTCATTCTTAATAAGCTTATCAACGTAATTATCATTTTTCATATGAAAGCAAAAGTTAAAAATGGGTTATATAGTAATAGTCGATTTAAATTATAATTAAAGAAAACAAAATAATAAAAAAATCGGTCAAGTGCGAGTTGAACTCGCGTGGAAAGGGTTCCGTACACAGTATAGTGAAATATTTCCCCTAAAAACGTTTTTTCCCTAAAAACATTTTTTATGGGGTCGAAGATGGAAGGCTTGCACGCAGCGATCCCTGCCAGCCCTACCTAGGGCTGCAACATTCCATCAGCCACGAGCACCATACGGGAGCACACTGATAGGGCGTTCCCCCGAGGCGACGCGCACCAGTGCGTCCCCGCTGGTGCGAAAAGTGGAGACGAATGCGGCGTTGGGGACCGCCACCCAGCACGCCATGTCCGGAACGGCGGGAAGTGAAGGACGGAGCTACAAATAGCTGCGTGGAATGTAAGAGGAGGGATGGACCAGAAGATGAATGAGCTATTAGATGTGATGGATGAGAGAGATTTGGATGTCATTTGTATGACTGAGACCAAACGAAAGGGTAATAATGCAACCGATTTGCCGGGCAGCCGTTGTCAAGGTGTAGGTGTGTTATTGTCCTCTCGATTGGTTAGTGCAGTGGTAGAGTACGAGGCGATCAACCCTAGACTGCTTTGGGTTCGCTTCAAGCTGGGGATTACAAGAATATTCTTGTTGGTGGCATATGCGCCGGTATCCTCAGCTTCATTGAGCGAACTTGAGGGGTTTTGGGAGAGTGTCAGGGATGTTCTAGGCAGTGTAAGAGGAAATGAAAAATTAATATTATGTGGAGACATGAACGGATGGGTCGGAACCGCGAGAAGTGGTTACGAAGGTGTGTTAGGTCATTATGGTGACAGAAGAGTGAATGAGGCTGGAAAGCTCATTTTGGAACTTTGCAAGGAAAAGAATTTGTTTGTGGCAAACACGATGTTTGACCACAAACAAATTCACATGTATACGTGGGAGCGCATGGGAGAGAAAAGTATGATTGATTTATTCCTAGTGGATCAGCGGATTCGAAAACAAGTGATGGACACACGTGTGTTTAGGGGTGCCGACTTGGGAACGGACCACTATCTAGTAATTGCTAGATTTAGGGGTTTGTTCGTAAGATGGCGTAACCGCACGAGGTGTTCATACTTGGAATCGAATTATCGCATAATTATCGCGGTATATATAGAAAGGGTTTCCGAAAAGCTTGACAGTTGTGAAATAGGAAATGAAAGTGTTGAAGTATGCTGGCAGAACCTTAGGAGCTGCATGGTGGAAGCTGCGACAGAGGTATGTGGTACAAGGAAAAGAGGCTTTAGTAAAAAGCGTGACGAATGGTGGGATGATGAAGTGAAAGATGCTGTAGAAAGAAAGAAGAAGGCATGGCAGGATTATAAAGCCTCGAGTAAGAATAAAAGTATGAGAGAGATTAAAAAGAAAGAGTATAAGCTGCAAAAGCACCAAACGAAAGCACTTATAAAGATGAAGCGTGAAAGAACCGAGAGTAAAAGAGATGAAAGGTTGACGAGCAACTTCCGGGATAATACGAAGCTTTTCTGGCGAGAAGCTAGTGATTCACGGAGTTGTTCGTCAACCTTTAAAATGAAAGGGGTGCTTTCTAAGGACGGTGAGATACTTACAAACAGATCACACTTTTTGCAGCGATTGGCGGAATTCTACAAGGAGATGTATGAATGTGATGACGCTTCTGCCTCAAGTGACAGCGACAAGCTGAGTCTTGATGTAGCAGATGGCGAAATCAGTATAAAAGAAGTTGAGAGTGCAATAAGAAGCTTGAAATGTGGTAAGTCAGCGGGAGCGGATGGAGTTACTGCCGAGATGATCAAATATGGTGGACCTCGCATCTTGAACTTGTTCTGGTTTCTGTGCAATTTATGCTGGAAATCGGGGGAGGTCCCAGATGATTGGCAAGGTGCAGTCATCGTGCCTTTGTATAAAGGCAAAGGTTCACAGATAGACTGTGCAAGCTATAGGGCAATCAGTTTGATTAGCTTAGGTGGTAAAGTATATGCAAAAATTTTAGCGAGAAGAATGCAAGGCAGATCCGAAAGGCTACTGTGGGAGGCCCAAGGAGGTTTTAGACCTGGAAGAGGATGCATGGATCAGATCTTTTCCATCCGTATGATCACAGAGAAGTTTTTGGCTGTAAGCCAAAAGGTTTTCTGTGCTTTTGTGGACTTGGAGAAGGCGTTCGACAGGGTTGTGAGAAAGAAGTTGTGGGAGATACTACCCCGGTACAATGTGAACGGACCCTTGCTGCAGGCTGTAAAATCTCTTTATAGAGATCACTCAGCCTGTGTGCGAGTAGGAGCCGACATGTCGCCTCGGTTTGGCATCCAATCGGGTGTCAAACAGGGTTGTGCCATGTCGGCTTGGTTGTTCAATTTGTATTTGGATAGCTGTCTCCAAGGACTGAAAGAAAGTGACATGGGTGTAAAAGTGGGTCACTTGAAGGTAAATTGCTTGTTGTACGCAGATGATGCAGTGCTTATTGCATCATCAGAAAGCGAGTTGCAGGCATTGGTCACCATTCTGAAAGACGGGTGTGAAACTAATGGTCTAAACCTGAATGCAAGTAAGACAAAGGTTCTGGTATTTGAAAGAGACGAGGAAAGGACGGAATGCAAGATTTTCGTGAATGGAAAATTATTGGAACAAGTGAACGAAGTAGTATACTTGGGAAGTATGTTAAGTAGAGATGGTAGATACGAAATGGATGTGGAAAGACGTGTTGCTGTCGCTAACAGAATGAACGGTGCCTTAGCTGCGTTGTTGAGACGGCAGAACGTCAGCGTCGCTGCACGTTTGGCCGTACACAATGCAGTTTTGGTTCCGACGCTGTTATATGGCAGTGAAACGTGGGTATTACAGAAGAAGAATGAAAGAAAGATGAATGCTGTGGAGATGCGATCTCTTCGAAGGATATGCGGAGTCAGCTTAGCTGACCGAATCCGCAACGAAGAGGTACACAGGATGGTAGGTACCAGCGAGGATGTCACAGTAAGAATGAAGAAGAACGTGCTCAGATGGTTTGGGCACGTCGAAAGAATGAGTGACGAAAGAATGGTAAAAAAGATATATGATGGAAAAGTGAGTGGTAAGAGAGGTAAGGGGAGACCTCGGTTGACTTTCGAAAACACAGTATCGAAGATACTGGAGGAAGGTCACGTAAAAAGCATGAGGACTCCCCGGAGAGCATGCATGAAGAGGTTAATGACAGTGGACGAGGCGAAAGAGGTATGCAGGGAGCTTCACGAGAGGTAAGGGGAGACCTCGGTTGACTTTCGAAAACACAGTATCGAAGATACTGGAGGAAGGTCACGTAAAAAGCATGAGGACTCCCCGGAGAGCATGCATGAAGAGGTTAATGACAGTGGACGAGGCGAAAGAGGTATGCAGGGAGCTTCACGCTCTATCCCTAGCGGAGTTGTTAGAGAGAACGGAGCGCCAAACGCTGCCCTCCCTGCATACTTCTTTCGCCTCGTCCACTGTCATTAACCTCTTCATACATGCTCTCCAGGGAGTCCTCATGCTTTTCACTCAATAGAATATAAAAGTATCGATTTAAACTTTACCTATACTAAAGGTTATTATAATATAAATTAGAACTAACAATATTTCGAAACACTGACACAACTCTATCGCAAAAGTTCTAAACCTGTTATTAAAAAAAA
>JAZFAU010001337.1:0-12354 GCA_037178615.1 Dione vanillae
TTTATCTAAATCAGCTGCCGGTGTTACCGGAAGGAAATATGTGTCCAATGAGAAGAAATTTGAAAGCTTCGTTTGTATTTCTAACAATTTTCAACAAATTTTCTAATGTTTAACAGTATATTTTATTATGAATTTTACGAGTATATAGACAGAAAATGTTTCAAAAACTTATTTAACTTTTTCTCTTACTATTTTATGCACGTTTCCTTCAAGCATTAGTCCATCTTTCCTTCGCTGTTGCGAAAGTAAAAGGGTTTATTTCAAACATCAAAGAAAGACGAGTAGCTTACAAACTCCTGAGAAACTTTCAATATAGTTTTTCAACAGATAATTTAGATCCGATATCGATTTAAAGTTTATTCCAGTTGATTTTTATGTAAGTTTTATGCTGAAATCCTTTTTCTTACCTATTTCTTTTCAAGCTAATTGACACATTTTTATATTATTTTCGATCAGGAAATGGAAATTAACTTTATTGAGTAATTTTTCTTCATTTTGCCTTTTCAAAAATATCTTAGATAGATATCATGACATAACTTCTGATATACTCCAATATGTTCTACTGAACAATGGTTTATTATTTAAAATTCATCTTAATATAACTAAAACAAGTCAAAACATTCTTAATCTTATTATAACTTAAAAGTCTGTCCATTATATCTATCTATCCATAATAATGTGCTAATATGTAAATAACAGAAAAACTAATAAGAATTAAGGTGTTTCAATTTTTTAAAGCTGTGATCAATTAAGAGCTACATACAACTACCCACGAATTAGAAACTGTATAGTAGTACTAAAACATGACCTACATGATAGGATAACCTTATAAATTATATACGAAGTAATCGCATAATATACATACAAAATAAAACATCATTATTAATCTTAACTAAAGCATTACAAATTACTTTAATTCAATAAATAAATGATATTATATACATTGCATATTATGTAGTATCTTAATTTATTTTTAAAGTAAAATATATGTTTAATTTAAAAACCTTATTTGTAATCAAAGTATGTTGTTTAAATTTAAAAAATAGTACACTAAAGTTACTTATGGTCAGTTACTACATGGACTAATTATAGTAAACTTCGTTTTCATTTTTTTTTTCAGTTATATCGCTTTATCCCGCTCATAGCAGGGTAGGCAAATAGAACCATATTGACCATGGGAACCTAGTGTTAAGATACATACATTGCATGTCATGGGGCGGAACTCATCGGAAACGATCGATCCTTCCCAAGTACGAATCGAACCCACAAAACGTCGCGTTTACAGTCATACTCTGTTTGTTTTTTGAAGGCAAATGGCTAAGAAATCACGAGTTCTTTTACTATTGTTTAATATTAAAGTATGCGCAACGTATAAGTTGTTTGACTGCAATTATCTTACTTAATATTTCTTGAAACTGGAAACTGGGGAGTATTTTAGAACTTCATTCAGTTGTAAAATTTGTGTAATAGCTTTGAGAGAGCTTTCCTCTTATCTATAGAAGGCCATTGCATACAAATTGTAAATGTACTAATATATATATATATATATATATATATATATATATATATATATATATATATATATATATATATATATATATATATATATATATATATATATATATATATATATATATATATATATATATATATATATATATATATATATATATATATATATATATATATATATATATATATATATATATATATATATATATATATATATATATATATATATATATATATATATATATATATATATATATATATATATATATATATATATATATATATATATATATATAAAGTGCATTGTTATGATAACAAATCAATTTACAAATCATTATATTGTTACAACATTTTATATAATCTTTATTATATAAAATGTTGTAACAATATAATGATTTGTAAATTGATTTGTTATCATAACAATGCACTTTTTATTAAATATGATCTTCCTTCCGTCTTGTGGAACTTTAATTTACGACTACCGTGATTGATATAAAATATAACATATCGTATCCAACTACATTTAAATTAATACTAACTTTAAAAACTTATAAGCATCTAGTAACATTTTTAAAACATAATATAATGATAAATGATCAAATAGTGAACATGCTGTAGCAACATGCCTGATGCATACGCATAATTACTTTTTTCGATATACCTCACATTTTTAATTTATTTTATTTTATTTATTTTAATAGGTTTACCAACAATTGTTTACACCAATACAATGTAAAATAGGTATTTATAATCTAGGGTACAGTGCAACAACTACTTAAAGGTAAACTTGTAGGTACTTAAAGGTAAAAGGTTTTTGTCTTATTAATGTACAAGTAACTACCTCAAGCCTATTTGTTTTTGTTTAAGAGTAAAAATTCAAAAAAAAAAAATTAAATATAATGTAAAAAAGGTAATGCAAATATATAATTGTATAGATTCGATTATAAGTGTCATAGATTATTAATATATTATCATAGATCCGATTTACTTCACTATGAGAATGTTAACTTTAGCATTTATAACGATATGTTAATATTATAGTTTTAAAATTATATATATTTTTTAAACAAGTCTAGGAATGTGCAATGGTCAGACAAGCTAAAGAGCTTAAGACTGTGAAGAAAATGTAATATATAACTTTGTATTTATATATAAATAAATAAAATAAATAAAAATTGACTTATTTATTATCCATCTGAACCTCGGCAATATCACTCATAAGTTAAGTTTAGGATTAAAAATTGAAAATTTTCAGTACTTTAATTATCTTTGGGTTTCGCAACATTGCCAATAAAAATAATGGCTGGTAGCCAACATTGTACAGTTTTAAAAAAGAAAATTAAACTTTATTTGGCTTAAGTGTAAAATGTTCGTTATTTATTGCCAATTTCATCGAAAGTACTTTATACTTTCGATTTAACTATACTTTTATAGTTGTATAGTATATCAAAAATATATTAGTATGGAAAATTTGCTTTTACATAAATTATGTATATAAATATATATTTTTATTTGTTTTACTCAAATGTATACATCTTGCGCGAAAAGAAATCAGTCCAGTAATTGGTAAAAAAACTTAGCGTTCAATAGATTCGTCGAGCAAGGCGAGAAGCATAGCAACCTTTCAGAAACGCGCAATACAACTTGCTTATTGGACCTTTCTTTGTTATCTAACCAAAATTGAAAGGAGTACCTTTGAAAGATGGTGATAAAAGGTTGGTGATAGTTTCAAATATGCTGAAATCTTTTAAACAACTACAGAGCTAGTTGTATTTTTTAGTCCTATTTCTATTATGATTTTAGAAACTTGTAATATATATGCCTCGTCACTTTGTTACTAAATTGAAGCTTTCAAGAATATTGTTTGCTATGAAACTAAAAAGTTTAACGATTACTTTTTTAGAATATTACACTAAATTAAAATGTCCGATTTGGATGACAAGACAGCAATTGTCATTGTCAGGCATTTTGTACTATTTATCATTTGTACTTTACCTATAATTTGCACCTAAGAGTCTATTTCTTATAAGATGACAATATGGTGCTATAATAACGGGCCTGTTAGCGTTTCTTCTTAAATTGTTTTTTTTTACATTTCATAGGCTTCGATGAAGATATCTAGATGCCCCAAGTTAAGGTTGACAAATTGACGTCATTAATAAAATGGCAGTCCATTCGGAAATCAGGAATTAAGTAAGAGTATAAATAGCAATATTGTATTACAGACACAAAAAACAGACATTTTCATCCCTTTGTATAAATAATTTCAATAATAAACGAATAGAACCACTAATAAAATTATTGTAAGAATAAAATTTGCATACGTTACTTCGTAGATTCGGTATGAAAGTTATATTTAAAGTGGAATTGCTTTTAATTGCGAATTACAACTAGTAGATTGATAAAGGTGAACTAAGTAATAGTTTGCCACCTCTGCAGCGACCGTCCGACGCCAGCTCAGTTTAGGGCGACCACGTTTTCGCTTGCCTTGGAGATTCCAGTCTAGGGCTTGCCTAGGGATGTGATCTGGATCTCTTCGGAGCGTGTGGCCAATCCATCCCCACTTGCGACGCTTGATTTGCTGGTCGATCGGAGTTTCGCCGCAGCGTTCCCAGAGTTGTATGTTGGAAATTTTCTCGGGCCAGTAAATACCGAGAATGCGGCGAAGACAACGGTTAACGAAGACTTGGAGTTGGCGCGAGATGTCTTTTGTGACCTTCCAGGTCTCACACCCGTATAGCAAAACGGTTTTAACATTGGACCGGAATATTTTGAGCTTAACTCTCCTACTCAATTTCCGGGATTGCCATACGGGGCGCAACTGTGCGAAGGTTGCTCTTCCCTTGGCGATTCTCGAGGCGATGTCCTCCTCGGTCCCTCCAGCTTCAGTCACGATACTTCCGAGGTAGGTAAACTTGTGGACTCTTTCCACAACCTCTGTGCCGATGAGCAGCGGTAGAAAGCTAGTTGCTCTGCACCTCATCTCCTGGGTCTTCCGGGTGTTAATTTTTAACCCCATCTCCGTTGCTTCTCCACGTAGGTCGTCCAGTTTGGCTTGCATATCGGCGCGTGTGTGACTTAGCAGACATAGGTCATCGGCATAATCCAGATCTTCTAAGGTGCCGGAAAGTCCCCATTCTATGCCGCGGCGCTTATTGCTGGTACATTTACGCATAATGCCATCGAGAACGACAAGGAAGAGGAGAGGAGAGAGAAGACACCCTTGCCTTACACCCGCTCGTACTTGAATGTCCTCCGAGACGAGGCAAACATAGGGAGGACCTGGAGCGAAGTGAAGCGCGATGCTCAAGACCGGACGGGATGGCGACGCACTGTGGATGCCCTCTGCCCCATCTAGGGGACTTAGGACCTTAAGTCAGTAAGTCAAGTAATAGTTTAACTTTGTACGTCATGCGATTAAAAGTGACTTTGCTAACAACGTTTCCTATCCACAATAGTTTTACATTTTAAATCTAAAACCTACTACTGTATTAAGTATATACACAGTTGCTTATAACTAGTTTTAATTAAATTAGACGTTATCGCAGAGAACAAGTCTAGAAAGTTATCCCAAATTCTTAACATTTTCAATAATTTTCTTAAATATGCGTTAAAACATTTTATATTGAAGTAAAATAAATTTAATATAAATTTAAAAGCTTAAACATAAACAATTTAAAGATTCAATCGAAATACTGATATATTTTTATAAAGAATCGTAAGCCTGGAGTAGGATTAAAATGTAGAGTAAATAAGTGCGAGTGAATGAGCTAAACGAAATTAGGTCACATGCGCTTAGCTACTTTATATGTATATTTTCTACTCTGCTAATTATAAATGTAAGAAAAACTAAACTCTCACGATAATATAATTACATTTTAAATACGACAATAGATATGAAAATTTTCTTTTTATATTCTTATTAAAGCTTTCTTTTTGTTCTGAGCAGTTTACAAAGCTCCTTGTTTTTTAATATTATCGCTCGAAGGTATTTTGTAGAATAGGTAGAGAAAACAACGTGGCGCGTTATTCAGTATTAAATTAATATATAGTATTTGTGAATAAAACAGTTATATGATGGCTTTTGGTGACTATGGAAATGCAAGACAGTCTACACAGTCTAAACTATAATTAATATTTTTCATAATTCTTCTTACTAAAATCTAAGATTAATAAAAACGAGGAGAAACGCTCGCAAATTTAAGTTATATTTCTTTTATAATTTAAATTTCCAATCGGTTAAATCGTTAAATCAATTAAAAATCCTACCTATAGGAGGCTAAGAAGTGAGGGCTAAAAGTGTCAAGACAATGCGTCACACTTTTCGCCTAAGTTAAGATAAAGACACTGTGCCATCATGGAAGTTATAGCAAATCCATCACGTTTTCAGTAGCCTTGATAAGCTTAAGTACCTGTACCCTCAATAAGCTTAAAATAATTGAAAAGCTATCTATATCGATATATTATTAAAAGAACTATCCAATAGGAGGAAGAAAACATGATAAAATTCTATGGGAACATGGTCTGAGCCAACAATTTATCACGGAGTGAGCCTCTCAATCTCAGCACGAATTGGCCGAATTCAAATATGACATACCTCGCAGCGTGATAGATGGAAATGTCCGCGTAGATCATTATTAACGTTCTATCGTTTAGTGAGAAAACGATCTTGATGCTAGGCTTCGTGAAAATAATATTATGTGTTTATAAACTGAGATTATTTATTTGATAATAGAAAATGACAGGAACATTTTCTGTCTTCCTTTAATTGTTTACAATATGTCTTTTAAATGAAATATATATATATATATATATATATATATATATATATATATATATATATATATATATATATATATATATATATATATATATATATATATATATATATATATATATATATATATATATATATATATATATATATATATATATATATATATATATATATATATATATATATATATATATATATATATATATATATATATATATATATATATATATATATATAATATATATATATATATATTATATATATATATATATATATATATATATATATATATATATAGATATATATATATATATATATATATATATATATATATATATATATATATATATATATATATATATATATATATATATATATATATATATATATATATATATATATATATATATATATATATATATATATATATATATATATATATATTAAATCGTTAAATCAATTAAAAATCCTACCTATAGGAGGCTAAGAAGTGAGGGCTAAAAGTGTCAAGACAATGCGTCACACTTTTCGCCTAAGTTAAGATAAAGACACTGTGCCATCATGGAAGTATAGCAAATCCATCACGTTTTCAGTAGCCTTGATAAGCTAAAATACCTGTACCCTCAATAAGCTTAAAATAATTGAAAAGCTATCTATATCGATATATTATTATAAGAACTATCCAATAGGAGAAAGAAAAAATGATAAAATTCTATGGGAACATGGTCTGAGCCAACAATTTATCACGGAGTGAGCCTCTCAATCTCAGCACGAATTGGCCGAATTCAAATATGACATACCTCGCAGCGTGATAGATGGAAATGTCCGCGTAGATCATTATTAACGTTCTATCGTTTAGTGAGAAAACGATCTTGATGCTAGGCTTCGTGAAAATAATATTATGTGTTTATAAACTGAGATTATTTATTTGATAATAGAAAACGACAGGAAAATTTTCTGTCTTTCTTTAATTGTTTACAACATGTCTTTTAAATGAAATATATATATATATATATATATATATATATATATATATATATATATATATATATATATATATATATATATATATATATATATATATATATATATATATATATATATATATATATATATATATATATATATATATATATATATATATATATATATATATATATATATATATATATATATATATATATATATATATATATATATATATATATATATATATATATATATATATATATATATGTCTTCACGAATTCGTGCGGGTTTAAATTCTGCTGCTGCTTTTTTTATATTATACCTAATTAATAAAAATGTTTAAAATTTTGTTGTGTCTATAACTTTTTTTTAATAAATACGAAAATTTCAGAGAAATTTAGATGTCTACATTTTTCCTTATCTATTTTAATTAACGTATCCATGAAAACTAAGTATCCATGAAAACTAAGTATGAAAAACATATTTGTTACTATAGGTACAAATATTTACATTTCACTGGTAAACTTTTTATTTGATCCCTGTTGGCCCAAATATTTTTGTACCACATAACGTTTTAACAGTTTGTGTGTGTATTATGAAGTTCCTTAAAATAAGGATTATGGAGTTTAAACATCTACAAGCTACTATATTAAAATATAAGGGAGGGTAAAAAACTGGGAGAAATAGAGATACAAGCTTATTGTGTCAAGCTTGTTATAACAGAATACCATATTTTTAGAACGCAGTATTAGAGTACTATATTCGAGTAGGTACTTAGCGAGATTGGCACAAAAAAATTAAGAGCTATAAGAATTTAAGAACTGGAAGTTGATTTTGCTATAGGTGAATGATTTAAGCTAGATGTCTATTGCATTCTTCAAATGTGTAATGTTCTCTTCTGTATTGTACATTTTCCTTTTGTGTGTTCTCCATTTATTTCGATATTGGCCTTCGCCAATATAGCAATAAATGGAGAAGACGCTATTTGTTCCAGTGGAAAAGTCAAAACGTCACAAATATAGAGAAAAATAGAAGACTTTTATCACTCACCACGTAATGTCTCTAATCAGGGATAGAGAAGGGAGAACAGAATTGATATTAGACTGCCTATTTACCTTGTTATACGGAAAATATAGAATGAAGCTGAATAAAAATGATATTACTTTTATATATCTATATACATAGAGGCAATTACTTGGAATTCTTGTGAAATTAATAAAAAAATAATGTTGTCCATATATTACCATTTACCTTTGTTTCAAACTTTATACGATGTATGGATAGTTATTATAATTAAATAATTAAACACTATACATTACTGAAAGAATATTTAATTTAAACGTTCAAGAGCACTAAGTATAAGGATCTTTGAATTTAAATAGATAAACTTCATAATGCTTGTAGAAACGCGAAGCAAATGCGTATTTGAGTTTACGTAAACAAAATTTGTAGCGCAAATTAAAATTGTGGATACTGTGGTAAGTACAAAAACAACTATACAGACAGCTTTATATTTTTTTAATGGAATTAAAGTTTATAAAATTAAACAAATACTTTTTTGGTGCAGCTAGGTGTCGTGCAATTCTAGTTCACAATTCATCGATATTCGTGGATTTAATTATTACAATATGTATCAATTGGAAAAAAGTGACCTTTTTCTTAGTTCACGCTTTATCCCGCAAATGGCAGAGTAGGCAGAGGGTAGGCAGGAACCATACGAATCTAGGGTTAAGACGCTCTGTTGCTTAATCCCTGCTTTCTCCGTCCCCGTCCTCCGTCCTCGAGGCATTATGTGTTGAGTGGCGGAACTAAAAGCCACGCTTTGCTTAATTTCTAGAGCGAAAAAAATGGAAATAGAAAAATCCATCTTCCCCGAGTAGGAATCGAAACCACAAACCTTCGTGTATACAGACAGACGCTACGTCTCTGCGTCACGACGGTCCTCAAAGAAAAATGTCTTATTTGTTCCTTAAATTAAATATACATACCTTTATTATGCCTTAAATTTATACATAATATTTTAAAATATATTTTTAATATGCAATTATATAACTAAGAAAATAAATCTATACCAATACTACAAAGAAGGAGGAGTACTTTGAATATTTGGTAAATGTGTATAAATGTAAGGGTTTCAAGTAAAAATGTCGATTATTTTATAATAAAATTTTGCAAGAACGTACTCAAGAGCATTACGAATGCACTACATAAACAATTATACTTAAGAACATTTTTTAAATAAAAATACATTATTATTCTTACAAAATTAAACATATACGAAATGTTGTGCATTAACCAAAGTAATACCGATATATTTGATTGGGGCCAAATTTTATAATTTGATATTAAGAGTAAAGAAAAAATATTGTTTTATTTCATATTTGATGCTCAAAGTACTACAAAAATTTTGAATACTACACTTGTTATTCATTGCCGGAATTCTTCTATATTCTAAAATGTCTGTAAAAAAACACTTTAAAGAGTACTATATACGTAAATATATTTATAATTTTTCATTTATAAAATTTAAACCTTTAAACCTTTAAAACCTAAAACCTTCTAAATTTTTTTGAGTAAAACATAAAATGTATAAAAATATATTTCAACAACTACAATTGCTTAAAACAAAATAAAGTATACATAATGTATTAAACTTCACATTAAGCCTGCTCTTTAATTAAAAGGTATTTAACTTTCGCGCTTCATTAATTCTTAATTAATTACTCATTTCTACTTTGTTGACAATAACTTAATTGTACCTACGTAATTATTATTCCAATGTCATTGAACAATTACCTACTATATATCTACTATATAAAAGGTGAAAAATGGAAAATAATATATTTTACGAGGGTCAAACTGAAAGTTTTAGAACTGGCAACTTAAAAGCATTATATTAAAAAAATAAGTTTAAATTTGAAAATAGAACTCTTTACCAATAATATTAAGTATACATTTCATTCATTTGTCATTTGTTTTACGATTTGGCGGCAAATTGAAAATTATTTGTGCACGTCAGAATGAATTTAAGCCGAGAAAATTTTTGTGCAATGATTTTTTATGACTTTTGATGTCATATAAGTCAACAAGAAAGTTATGATAGACTTCGATTGGCTTTTCACGATGAAGCCCCATCTCGTGCCACAGTTTACAACTGGTTTAATGAATTCAAACGTGATCGAACTAATCTCACCGATGATTTGAGTGAGGGACGGCCTTCTACAGCGACGACTGAAGATAATATCAGTGTTGTGCGGCGTGTGATAGAGACTGTTAAAAGAGTGACCTATCAGCAGCTTCGGACAAGTCTAGGCATAGGTATGAGTCAAGTGCACAAAATCCTCCATGAACATTTAGCGGTCAGGAAGCTTTGTGCCCGCTGGATACCGCATAATTTGACCGAGGCTTAAAAACTCCGCCGTGTTGATTGGTGCCGAGAAATGATACAAAAATTTAACGGAGGTGACTCAAATGCTGTGTTCGACATACTAACGGGTGACGAAAGCTGGATTTACTGTTATGATCCGGAAACCAAAAGACAGTCTGCTCAGTGGGTGTTTCCTTCCGAAGAGTTGCCAACTAAAGTGAAGAGAGGTCGAAGTGTTGGAAAAAAGATGGTGGCCTCGTTCTTCGGAAAGACAGGTCATTACGCGACAGTTGTCTTAGAGCATCAGAAAACGGTTAATGCAGAGTGGTACACTAACAACTGTTTGCCACTTGTCTTGGAAAAAGTTCGAGAGAAACGACCTCGCAGCAGGGTCCTCCTTCATCACGACAATGCCTCGTCGCACACCGCCAGGCAAACGATCGACTATTTGGCGACCTTAGACGTGGAATTACTGGGTCACCCGCCGTATAGCCCCGACCTCGCACCCTGCTATTTTTATTTATTCCCGAAAATAAAAGAAAAACTTCGAGGAAAACATTTTATGGACGTCGAAGAAGCAGTGGCTGCGTTTCAAAACGCCGTTGAAGAGACCCCTAAGGCCGAGTGGGCAAGGTGCTTTTCTCAATGGTTCCATCGAATGCAGCGATGTATTGATGTAAATGGGCGCTATTTTGAAAAGTTATAATAAAACTAATAAATTGCTAGAATGCTTAGTTTTTGATTTTCTAAGAACTTTCAGTTTGACCCTCGTAATTATTGTTTGTTAGTAAAAAACTGTATAGTAATTAATAAATATATAAACAGTTACTAACACAGTACTAACAAGTGCATACATACAAATTATAATGTGCTTAAACGAGACTAGTAGTGAGAAGATAATGTCGATTATAATATTTTAAATTTGTGCAATTTTTTTCATCTACTCCCTTGTAGACTTCAACATAACATAGTATGAAAACGTTGTTTTTAATATCTGCAAATAATTTAAAAAAAATAGGTAAAATTAAACCAAATTTAGTATTATTATAATAAAAATCTAAAAATGATCGATCGCAACGTATGAAACTGATTGAGTTCTGTTCAAATCTAAAATATGACGTACTAAATAGTGTAACTTTGTCTTACAAGATTAAGAAAATGAAAAGTTGTATGAAATGAATGTTTCATATATAATTTTCAAGCCTTTTTAACATAGTTTTTAAATCAATTATACTTTTACTTGCATTTATCATTGGTGCAACTCCAGCGCTTATTCCACCGAAAGCTTTGAAGTCCATAATGATTTGCATTTTTTGTAACATTAATAACACTATCTTTTGATTCGGTACAGACATATTCTCCCATGGAATTGCGTACAATAATTCAGATAAATCATACGTCTGTAAAAGTATCAATTAATATTAGTAGTATTTTTACATATTATATAATATTATGTAAGATTCTCAATTTTCAAAACTATATTTCTATTTTTTCTTTATTATTTTATAAAGTTTTTGAGCACGTTGTGTAGCACTCATTTATTTCCATTGGTTGGCTGGAAGAGATATCTTTTAGCGACAAGCCCGCCGTTGTAAAAGACTTTCTCTTCGTAACATTTATTTTTTATGCAATGTATTAATTTGTATGCAATAAAAAATAAATACGGTGTTTTTTATTTTTACCTAAGTGTTTGTCCTTATAGACAAATCGAAATAACAAAGATTTAATA
>JAZFAU010001338.1:0-12337 GCA_037178615.1 Dione vanillae
TATATATATATATATATATATATATATATATATATATATATATATATATATATATATATATATATATATATATATATATATATATATATATATATATATATATATATATATATATATATATATATATATATATATATATATATATATATATATATATATATATATATATATATATATATATATATATATATATATATGTGTGTATATATAGATTTCCTATATTTCGCTAATTAGGTCACGCGCTCGGCTAATTGTTATTTGTCAACATTTTTGATAAACAAGGTGGTTATATGTGAAGGATAATACATATAGTATATTATATTACCGTAAATGCTGAAAAATTGCTGTTTAATTAATGAATGCTTTAAAGTTCTTGTTCTGTATTTTAGCTTCACGCTTTATCCTGCAGGGTAGGCAGAAGGAACTGCAAGAACCATGGGAACCTAGTGTTAGACACTCCATTGCTTAGTCCCGGCTTTCTCCGTCCTCGCTTTCCCTCTTTTCGAGGCATTGCATGTTGAGTGGCGGAACTCAACGCCGCGCTTTGCCTAAACTTCTAGTAGAATTTATTTTACTCCTTACTATGTTAAGTATATTTTTAATGATGATTATATATAATACAGAAAATAACATATGCTTTATTGACTTATTCAGAGTAAATGAAATGAATGAAAATAAAAAACGAGACTTCAGAATTGCGAGACTTTAAAGTATTTAACATTAACAGCAACATTAATTAAAATTCTGACGTGTATATATATTAAACAAAGAGAGCAAATTTACGATGGATTTGTTTTTATAATTGTGAATCGATTAATTTTTGTACGACGGTATTTTTGTGCAGTAGTATACAATACTTTCGCCCATTGACCACACAGTTGGAGGAGAGTCAGCCCAGCACTCATGTACAATGTAAGCAGTGGTCGTATGTTGCTAGAGACGACGACGACGAAAATTACACGAACATGTTCGCATCTAATATAAAACTTAATTGATATTGTGTTTAACTTTAATATGAATACATAGGTATATTTTGTTTAAAATTATTCCTATTAGAAAAAAATATATAAACAAAAGTTAAATGCAAATAAGCGCTTAAATGAATGAGTGAGGTCCGTCGTGGCGCAGAGGCGACGGTTTGAGGGTTCGATTCCCACTCGGGGAAGATGGATTTTTCAATTTACATTTTCTTCGCTCTGGAAACTACGCAAAGCGTGGCGTTGAGTTCCGCCACTCAACACGCAATGCTTCGAAAATGGCGGAAAACGGAAACGCAGAAAGCAGGGACTAAGCAACGGAGTGTTTTTACAGTACGTTCCTATGGTTCCTGCAGTTCCCTCTGCGTACCCTGCAATATGCGGGATAAAGCGTGAAGCTAAAAAAAATGAATGTGTTTCCCAAAAACAGGAATGTCTTGTTAATCACAGAGATATATTAAAAGAACAAATTCGTTGTAAAGCTAGTAAAAGGTTCTTCGAAAATTCAAAATATTGTAAAACCTTACTAAGTATTATATTACTAGTACATATTAATGGAGCGGGGCGGCGGGGTGGGGGGTGCGAGGGGTGAATAGCGGCCACTTGTATCGTTACATCGTGTGTATTTCCTCATTTCAGAAATATCAAGGTCTGCTATTTACTATTTTGAGATAAATATTTATATTCATATATATATATATATAGCATTGTTATTTAAATTGAATAATTAATACCGACCTTTCCTAATTGGTTAATATATCACGTAAATCATATACAAGGCAACTGCTTTGTTAGCGAAGACAGCCATAAATTATAATTTATAATATAATCAGAAATATTAGCTTCACGATTACTTTATTGGAGCTCAGACTATCCGAGTATCAGTCAAGGTGCTCGACACGCTTCACTTGAGGCTGCAGTAGTTTCGTAAAATACAATTTTGTACAAATTTCTAAGCGACTTTATAAAGTGCAGTATACATATACTCATGTGCAGTTAACTTAATTTAATGAGACTAGAGTAGAGTATTATATTCAACCGATTGGTCGAGATCGGTGTATGTATAGGTCTCGTCACGCGCGCCCTCAACCCGTGGACGAAAGCTCGCAATCTTTAAATTACAGGCTTCAATTTATCTGTACTTGTGATATCTTATCTTTATTAATTTTAAAACCAATTCGTTATATTAATAAGCACGCAACATATTTTCACCAAAAGGATGTTTAGTCATGATAAAAAGACTACATAATACAATTTTATAATATTTAAATAAATGACTCAAAGTCATATTATGTTACTATAACATACTGGGAAAACCTGCACTCAGTGTACTCTTATCTAAACTACACATATTATTGTATAGATTAACTGTTTAAATTATACTTTTAGTTTTAAAGCATCAATATAATAATTTATCAACAAAAAAGACATATGTAATTACTATTCCACTTGATCTATGACTATAAATAATAATATATATTTTTATTTAAAATGGTCTTGATATACATAAAGAGAAACATAATGGTTCCATTGTTTTTCCTTTTAAGCCATAACAGAAACATAAGGGATTTAATAGATGTCGGTGTTAAGTTGTATCTTATAAGAAATGTCAATAAAATAATAAATTACAAAAAATACCTACCTACTATTCATTTTCATGTATTCTTCATGTTTGATCAAAATAAAGTATATTTTATATTATATTAATTAAAGTTATTATATTTTATATTATATTAAGGAAAGAGAACTTGCATTGTATTTCATAATATTTAATATTTGTTACAAGAAACAGATTTTGTATTCGCTCATTTATAAACAATGTATTGTTTTAGTGACACCAAAGCTATGAACTAGCTTCAATATACATAATTCATTTAAAAATGACTATTAAATCATCTTACTTTAACTACACAGACAACTTAATCCTTGGAAGTTGAAGACAATAGAATCCATAAAGCGTGACAACTTGAGACTGACCGATGTGGATAATTCATTTGAATAGCAACATTTATTGTTATTGTTTATAGTTGCGAGGCTTTACAGATGAAATGATTATAATGTTATTAAACAGGAAAATATTGCTTTAATAGAACTTGATTTTATTCAAAATTGCGCTATTTGATTTCGTATGTTAAAATATAGAAATTAATTATTTGTTGATTAGTACTTATTTAATTTTTAAAATGTATTAAGTATATTTTAATAAATTACATACATATAAGCATATAGCCAGAGTATTTAAATAATATAAAGAATAATAAAAAGATAAAAAAAATAAATAAGATTGTATATGTGATTTACTTCTATCCTACTCAATAAAATTATGAAGATTGAAATTAAAGAAATATATTTGGTGGTTGCAATGGAACTTCTCGTAGTCATATTAAATGAATGGTGCGATTTGATTTTGGATCATTTTGTAAATAATTACAGAATAAAATTACAAATGCAATAAGTAGTTTAAGTATGAAACGTACCTACTGCAAGTTCGAATTATATATTTTTTAAATATGAGCTTACCATATTGAAGCACGGAAACAGCGAGATGTGTTGATAATAAGACGATCCTCCGGAGAGCACTTTGTGGAAATGGCTAGATATTATACACACGAGTATGTAATGAGTATACGAATCGGGCCGGGGCCTCCAGCTAGGCCTCTTTTGTGAGTATTGACAGGAAGGCGGGTCGCCGCGGCCTTGTCTCAATATTGTTAGCGCGAACGCTCGGAGCCCCGTCTGTGCGAGTGTCCACTGAGAAGCTCGAGACGAGTCGAGACTAGTCGTTTGACAGCTACATGGTCACTTGACACTACGCACACACACACACACTAGGAACGCCGACAGCTTTCGTACGCTGCTAGCGACCTCTACCTCTACAGACTACATTAAACACTAAGACTATAGATAAAATAAGTTTGTTTTTAATATTTATACAATAATAATTCATATTTGTTGTAATAATATTTTATAAACCAATAATATAAATAAAATAATAATATTGAACTCAAGGATACTTTAATCTTTTCATATTTTTAATCAATGTTTTCGCACTGGCAACAGTAGGATTATAATAATGTATATAGCATTTCAATAAATGCATGCATAAAATTTATTTTCATTCAATGTTAATAAACATATTTCCATGAGTTCTAAGTCTAATTCCAAATCATATATTATTCATATAATTTTGTATCTTTTAGGTATCTTAGTATAAATGGGAGTTATATACACTAAATTTGTCTCTAATATATCGTAATACTAGATGAGATACCTCATCTTAGCGTAGTAAATTAATTTGGTATTAGTATTTAAATTTAAGTATTTGTGCGCCTAAGCCTACCTAAAATACCATACCAAGTTGAGATGTAGCAATTGGGGGAAAGACAAACGAAATGTTTTTACGCAGACTGACCATTTCCTATTTGATGTGACCATGTTTGACAAAAAGAAAAATGCCCAAAGCCTCGATATATACTCACATTACCTATATTATATACATATTAATACAAAAAGGCATTGTATCATCACTTATCTCGTGTACCAGCGAGCGTCGCAGTAATTGCGTTAAATTGCGTTAAAGAGAGTGCACACGCGCGAGTGGATACTGATTGAAAACCAATTGCCTCTTATCGGGTCCCGACACGCTACACAGATGGGTTCTCTGCTCGCGCCCTTATTTCGCAGCCACTCTGGCACGGGCAATCAGTCGTTCGGTAGGCGCGGTTCGAGCTTTTCCGCCTTAAGAAATGCAGGAATACCACCAATCAAGGGGGCTGGTCGCCTTCAGCCTCGTCTACCTCACATTTTTCCTGGACAATGTGCTTCTCACTGTACTTGGTTAGTGCTGATTTTAAGAATATATAGTTTCCCGGCAATAGTCTTAAATAAAAATAATGTGGAACTTAATAGTACATAATAATTTAACTAAACATTATGAAACGTAACATGTGTGTGGTTATGGGAAGTCTAAAAAAGTATTAAAGTAAATATGCAGTGACGTAGTGTTCTAATTAAGAGTTACTGTTAAAGGAGAGCCTTTAAAAACCAATCACAATATGTCTATTTTCGACAATTTGACTCTAAAAGTAAAAATATTTCGTCTATTCAGAAAACTTTGCCTATTCAGACTAGTATATTTATATATTAGTATATTTATGTATGTTTTATGATGAATATATCTTCAAGTGCCGATCATACCGGACTGGGTGCAAGGCGAGTCGCTGGCGCTGTGGACGGAGCACGGCGCGCCGCTCGCCGCGCTGCTCAACACCACGGTGCAGCACATTACGACGCCGCGCGACGCCGGTAATCATGTAGCATGTCATATATGACATATATATCATATATTTTTTACATACAGGGCATTTTTAAGACAGTCTGAGAGAGTTTTGTGACGTTACCTCAATCACACTTATTATTTGCAATTGCAATGGGGGAAATTGAAATTGAAAGCCATCGTAATAGTTTGCTAGTCTGCTTCGAGTTATGAATTAGAATGTGAACATATGTATGGGTTTTATTATATTTCCTGGTACAGATAAGGCCTGAAGTTCAGAAGGTGTTACTTCTTTCAGGCAGCGTAGAAAAGTATTTAATTTTCTCAGGCAGTGTTGGAACGTCGCAAGCCATAGTAGGCGCGGTGTTGGGCGCAAAAGCAGCGACGCAGCTGGTGGTGTCGCCGGCGGCCGCGGCGCTGACCGCCGCGCGGGGACCCGCCCTCGCACTCAGACTCGCCACAGCACTACTCGCAACTGCCGCACTGGGTTACTGTCTTTTTCTCTGTATCGGTTATATTTCATTGTTAGAGTAAAGATGACAAGGTGACATGAATAAGTGTTAATAGCGATGAATATGTAATAAATAGTTGTAATTTTGTATTTGGCATTATGTTAAAATTTAAGCATTAATATTCCACGTAAAATAGTCAGGTAATGTGGCAGGAACGCCGCGCCGCGCCTCGCGCTCGACGTTAGCATTCCAGCATCGTTTGTACATCGCGACTCGTGTCGGGTGAGCGCTGCGGAACCTGGAATGTTGATTTGAAATTTAATATAAACTCTCGTACATTAACCAGCTTTCAACAATACTAATACAATTCTGTAGATTCCTAAGTCGTATTCCAATATTCAAGTATATTTGTAGTATATTGACGTTTACTTCTGCTGCCAGCTTATTATAATAAGCTATAGTAATTATTAATTGCATAGGAACACTTAAACAGAGGACCGTCGTGGCACAGAGACAATTTGACTTGTGTCTACTTCTTTATATTTAATAGATATCTTAATTTAGGATCTAGTTACGAAATCAAGTATTAAGTAACAAATTTTTACACATTGTGGTTACAGACAAGTCGAGGCCATAGTAATTTTCGATCTATGTACAGTATGGTAAAGAGAAGAGTGAAATATTCATTTAAATGTTTACCAAGTCTATGTATGTTGTACGCATGTTCCATAGTGTTCGGTTGGTGTGCGAGTAGCAGCGGAGGCG
Organism: Dione vanillae; assembly: GCA_037178615.1. Classification (NCBI taxonomy): domain Eukaryota; kingdom Metazoa; phylum Arthropoda; class Insecta; order Lepidoptera; family Nymphalidae; genus Dione; species Dione vanillae. The sequence continues at coordinate 6,471 of JAZFAU010001338.1, forward strand.
CGAGGGGCGGTGCGGTGTGCGCTGGCGTAGGGCGGGCGGCGCAGGGCGGCGGCGCGGCTTTGAGCGGAGTGGCGGGACTCGCGCTGGCGGCGCGCGCGCTCCCGCCCGACAGACGGGACAGAGGCCTCGGAGCCTTGCTGGGGGCTGTTGCGTTGGGTACCTTAGTTGTGATATTAAAAGTTGATGTATAGTTAATAGAACAATGAATAACAGCATTAGTTGTGCACAATGACAATTTCAAAAATTGCTAACTTTTCTTGAAACTAATTGAATATAGTTAGTTTAAAAAATATATGATAATAAATATTTCTTTCACCCGTAATATTTGTTTTTGTAATATTTAATTGAATTGTGACAGGAGTGCTGGTGGGTTATCCTTTCGGCGGGACGGCGTACAAGCTGTGGAGTCCGGCCGCGCCCTTCCAGCTCATTGCTGTAGCGTTGTTACTTAACCTCGGTAACGAGCTCGTCATTTTATATTTAATATAATCTATTTATATAAAATATTGGTTTCATACTAATTATTTAATAATGTTTTGTCTGCAGGTCTGCAACATTTGCTCCTTGATAATGATGAATATTCTATGACGGTAAGTATCGAACGATTAAGAAAACAGTTTTTTATTGTAAATATGAGTATCCAACCTGTGTATACTTTCCATATGTCTAAAGATTTAGGGCCTTATTCATAAAAAAGTCTTATAAAACGTTTTAAGTTTACTTTAGTTAATACGCTCTTTAAGCTTATAGAACGTTCGATAAATGTTTGTATTCATAAACGCTCTATAAGCCTTCTGTAACTAAAGTGTCACTAATTTGATTTATACGTTCACAATGTTGCCACTATACTGAAGTCGGTCGACTTGTTGCCGAAAATACCAGTAAATCCACAGATGATAAGTGACAAACGCATTGACATAGTATGACCACAGATAATATTACGTACAAAAATATATTTTTGGATCTGGCTTGACATTTACCGGCTTCATTTACGTCGTTGTTATCACAAATACACGAATGTTTATTTTATTTTAGTTTATAAACTTACTTAATTTTTAAAAAATTAAGTCAAAAGAAGTAAAACGACAAATAATTGAAAATTGTTTAGACGTGGACAAGTATTACCTATGTTCTGTGCACCTTTCTTATGTAGAATTTATTATTAATAAACTTGTTAATAACTAAATATAGTTAATAAATATCGAACAAAATGTCAATTGTTATATTGTTTTGTTTACGAAACTGAAATTGACACTCTTGATGACAAGCGACTCACGTCGACGTCATATCAATGCTCATATTAGTATGAGCTATAATCAGCTGTTATATGAATCGGCCATCTTTGGACGTTAAAACACTTTGGACGTTTAAACATAGTAGGGTTCTCGGTTCTTTAACTTTATGATAGGTTTATAGAACTGATTGGCACTAAAATGCTGTTATGAATAACGTTTTTTGACAACTGTACTATATCGAGTCTTTAAGCATGCTATAACTTTTTATGAATAAGGCCGTTAAAATTTAATTTAGTATTGACAAAATATAAGTACGAACGTTGGGGGAAACTTTACGTACTCATATCTTTCGCTCATTAGCTTGTCAAAGCTCGCTGTTGCCTAGGTTCAGGACGAGGGAGGCGAGGAGGCGGCGGCGGGCGGTCTACGTGGCATGCGGCGCGAGGCGGCGCGCGGTGCGACGGGGGCGTGTGCCGGCGCAGTACTTATCACCACCAGCGTCATGGCGGCGCTGGAGCCTTGTCTGCCGCTGTGGATTATGCACAAGTTCCACCCCGAGGTACCTCTACATTTAGTACTACTGTGCTACATTTGTGTCTTACAACCCGTCCACAAGTGCAATATCTTTATCTATGTCTGTGTGTGCAGCGCTGGGCGCTGGGCGCGGTGTTCCTGCCGGACAGCGCGGGCTACCTGCTGGCGGCGAGCTCGCTGGGCGCACCGGCGCGACGGGCGGGCCCCGAGCGCGTCGCCGTCGCCGCCGTACTGTGCGTCGGCCTTGCCGCGCTCGCCGTGCCGCACGCGCCCTCGGTACTTATAACTCGGAACTTTGAAATACACTGTGTTTCTAAATACTGTCGTGGCGCAAGGGCATAGCGTCTACCTGTAAATGCGACGGTTTGTGGATTCGATTCCTACCCGGAGAAAGACGGATTTTTCTACTTCTGTTTTCTTAGGTCGGATCGTTCGGTCGTTAGGTCGAAGATGGAAGGCTTGCACGCAGCGATCCCTGCCAGCCCTACCTAGGGCTGCAACATTCCATCAGCCACGAGCACCATACGGGAGCACACTGCTAGGGCGTCCCCCCGAGGCGACGCGCACCAGTGCGTCCCCGCTGGTGTGACAAGTGGAGACGAATGCGGCGTTGGGGACCGCCACCCAGCACGCCATGTCCGGAACGGCGGGAAGTGGAGGACGGAGCTACAAATAGCTGCGTGGAATGTAAGAGGAGGGATGGACCAAAAGATGAATGAGCTATTAGATGTGATGGATGAGCGAGATTTGGATGTCATTTGTATGACTGAGACCAAACGAAAGAGTAATAATGCAACCGATTTGCCGGGCAGCCGCGTCGCTCTCTGGGCCGGTGTTCCAGAGAGCGAACGCGGTTGTCAAGGTGTAGGTGTGTTATTGTCCTCACGATTGGTTAGTGCAGTGGTAGAGTACGAGCCGATCAACCCTAGACTGCTTTGGGTTCGCTTCAAGCTGGGGATTACAAGAATATTCTTGTTGGTGGCATATGCGCCGGTATCCTCAGCTTCATTGAGCGAACTTGAGGGGTTTTGGGAGAGTGTCAGGGATGTTCTAGGCAGTGTTAGAGGAAATGAAAAACTAATATTATGTGGAGACATGAACGGATGGGTCGGAACCGCGAGAAGTGGTTACGAAGGTGTGTTAGGTCATTATGGTGACAGAAGAGTGAATGAGGCTGGAAAGCTCATTTTGGAACTTTGCAAGGAAAGGAATTTGTTTGTGGCAAACACGATGTTTGACCACAAACAAATTCACATGTATACGTGGGAGCGCATGGGAGAGAAAAGTATGATTGATTTATTCCTAGTGGATCAGCGGTTTCGAAAACAAGTGATGGACACACGTGTGTTTAGGGGTGCCGACTTGGGAACGGACCACTATCTAGTAATTGCTAGATTTAGGGGTTTGTTCGTAGGATGGCGTAACCGCACGAGGTGTTCATACTTGGAATCGAATTATCGCATAAGAAGCTGGAAGCTTCAAGATCCACCGATCAGAGAGGAATATATAGGAAGGGTTTCCGAAAAGCTTGACAGTTGTGAAATAGGAAATGAAAGTGTTGAAGTATGCTGGCAGAACCTTAGGAGTTGCATGGTGGAAGCTGCGACAGAGGTATGTGGTACAAGGAAAAGAGGCTTTAGTAAAAAGTGTGACGAATGGTGGGATGATGAAGTGAAAGATGCTGTAGAAAGAAAGAAGAAGGCATGGCAGGATTATAAAGCCTCGAGTAAGAATAAAAGTATGAGAGAGATTAAAAAGAAAGAGTATAAGCTGCAAAAGCACCAAACGAAAGCACTGATAAAGATGAAGCGTGAAAGAACCGAGAGTAAAAGAGATGAAAGATTGACGAGCAACTTCCGGGATAATATGAAGCTTTTCTGGCGAGAAGTTAGTGATTCACGGAGTTGTTCGTCAACCTTTAAAATGAAAGGGGTGCTTTTGAAGGACAGTGAGATACTTACAAACAGATCACATGTTTTGCAGCGATGGGCGGAATTCTACAAGGAGATGTATGAATGTGATGACGCTTCTGCCTCAAGTGACAGCGATAAGCTGAGTCTTGATGTAGCAGATGGCGAAATCAGTATAAAAGAAGTTGAGAGTGCAATAAGAAGCTTGAAATGTGGTAAGTCAGCGGGAGCGGATTGAGTTACTGCCGAGATGATCAAATATGGTGGACCTCGCATCTTGGACTTGTTCTGGTTTCTGTGCAATTTATGCTGGAAATCGGGGGAGGTCCCAGATGATTGGCAAGGTGCAGTCATCGTGCCTTTGTATAAAGGCAAAGGTTCACAGATAGACTGTGCAAGCTATAGGGCAATCAGTTTGATTAGCTTAGGTGGTAAAGTATATGCAAAAATTTTAGCGAGAAGAATGCAAGACAGATCCGAAAGGCTACTGTGGGAGGCCCAAGGAGGTTTTAGACCTGGAAGAGGATGCATGGATCAGATCTTTTCCATCCGTATGATCACAGAGAAGTTTTTGGCTGTAAACCAAAAGGTTTTCTGTGCTTTTGTGGACTTGGAGAAGGCGTTCGACAGGGTTGTGAGAAAGAAGTTGTGGGAGATACTACCCCGGTACAATGTGAACGGACCCTTGCTGCAGGCTGTAAAATCTCTTTACAGAGATCACTCAGCCTGTGTGCGAGTAGGAGCCGACATGTCGCCTCGGTTTGGCATCCAATCGGGTGTCAAACAGGGTTGTGCCATGTCGGCTTGGTTGTTCAATTTGTATTTGGATAGCTGTCTCCAAGGACTGAAAGAAAGTGACATGGGTGTAAAAGTGGGTGACTTGAAGGTAAATTGCTTGTTGTACGCAGATGATGCAGTGCTTATTGCATCATCAGAAAGCGAGTTACAGGCATTGGTCACCATTCTGAAAGACGGGTGTGAAACTAATGGTCTAAACCTGAATGCAAGTAAGACAAAGGTTCTGGTATTTGAAAGAGAAGAGGAAAGGACGGAATGCAAGATTTTCGTGAATGGAAAATTATTTGAACAAGTGAACGAAGTAGTATACTTGGGAAGTATGTTAAGTAGAGATGGTAGATACGAAATGGATGTGGAAAGACGTGTTGCTGCCGGTAACAGAACGAACGGTGCCTTAACTGCGTTGTTGAGACGGCAGAACGTCAGCGTCGCTGCACGTTTGGCCGTACACAATGCAGTTTTGGTTCCGACGCTGTTATATGGCAGTGAAACGTGGGTCTTACAGAAGAAGAATGAAAGAAAGATGAATGATATGCGGAGTCAGCTTAGCTGACCGAATCCGCAACGAAGAGGTACACAGGATGGTAGGTACTAGCGAGGATGTCACAGTAAGAATGAAGAGGAACGTGCTCAGATGGTTTGGGCACGTCGAAAGAATGAGTGACGAAAGAATGGTAAAAAAGATATATGATGGAAAAGTGAGTGGTAAGAGAGGTAAGGGGAGACCTCGGTTGACTTTCGAAAACACAGTATCGAAGATACTGGAGGAAGGTCACGTAAAAAGCATGAGAACTCCCCGGAGAACATGCGTGAAGAGGTTAATGACAGTGGACGAGGCGAAAGAGGTATGCAGGGACCGCAGCGTTTGGCGCTCCGTTCTCTCTGACTACCCCGCTAGGGATAGAGCGTGAAGCTATGTATGTATGTATGTATGTTTTCTTAGGCAAATAGGCAGAGCGAGGCGTTGAGTTCCGCCATTCAACACGCAAAGCCTCCGAAAAGGTCGAAAGCAGGAACTAAGCAACGGAGTGTCTTAACATTAGGTTCCTGCAGTTCCCTCTGCCTACCCTGCCATGTGCGGGATAAGGCGTGAAGAAAAAAATATACTATTTTTTATACTTACCTATGACATATCCAAACACATCACAGTTTAACTCTAGCATACTTCAATAATTATTACGGTCTTAAAACTGAGTCTCAATTAGACTGCTTGTGCAGGTGGGGTGGGTGTCGGTCCCGCAAGCGGCGCTGGGCGTGGGTCTGGGCGCAGCAGACGCGGCGCTGGTGCCGGCGCTGCTGGCGCAACGACAGCGAGCGTTGCCGCACCGCGCCGCGCTGCTGCAGGCGGCCTCCAGCGCCGCGTACGCTATCGGTACTCCCACTGCTAAAA
>JAZFAU010001339.1:0-10000 GCA_037178615.1 Dione vanillae
AAAAAGGGCAGCTGTCAACAATTAAGTGAACATTCAAAATGGCCGAGGTTGTCGGCATAAGTGAGAGACATGAGTACCAACATAACGCCACAAAAAAATTGAAATTCGAATATACGTAACCCGCGAAAATTCAAAATTCGCGATACTTTTTGAACACACCTCGTACAATGAAAATAATAACCGGACCGTCGTGGCGCAGAGGCGCAATGTCTGCCTGTAACGCGGCTAACGCGACGGTTTCTGGGTTCGATCCCCAGTCGGGGAAGATGGATTTTTCTATTTCCATTTTCTTCGCTCTGGCAACTAAGGCAAAGCGCGGCGTTGAGTTCCGCCACTCAACACGCAATGCCTCGAAAACGGCGGAAAGTGGGACGGAGTAAGCAGGGACTAAGTAACGGAGTGTCTTAACACTAGGTTCATATGGTTCCTGCAGTTCCCTCTGCCTACCCTGCCATGTGCGGGATAAAGCGTGAAGCTAAAAAAAAAAAAAAAAAAAAAAAAAAAAAAAAAAAAAAAAAAAAAAAAAAGAAAATAATAATATAATGATCGAAAAACGGCTCCGATCGTTTATTTACCTTTCGACGTTTCACATTTTGTTAAATGTCTCGACGGTTGGTCCACCAAAACCAATCTGTTGTATCAGTTTAGCGATCCAACGAGAAAGTGCTGCCAGTACCTTGTTACCACGTAGGCCACATATTTTTTATATTTTTAGTATATTTCAGGTTAGTTTTTTATCAATTAATATTAGATATTGTACATATACTTCTTTGTTTCAGTAAACGTAAAAATAGAACTGTATATGTCACAGACACTAAATAAATGCCCATTTTTATGTCATATATAAATAACATATAGTCTACAGCATGCTCAAAAATTTCAAAAAAAAATGTCAATATAATTAAGTTGTCTTATGAATTATAATTGTGTATTTAATATACATACCTGTATATTTACAAATCTTTCACAGAATAAAATCTACCATTTTCTCGGTTACGCAGTTCACTCAGGTGTGATATTGACAAATCGATAGGATGCATCAGCGTAATGCAAACGAAATGTTTGATTTCATGCATATAGGAATATATAGGTTCAAACTTGAAGCGAATGGCAAATAGCAACTGTAAATACGGCTTTCAGCTAATTGGAAGCCTTACAAATATGTACCGAAAAGGATTTTTTGCTAGTAAAGCGTGTACTTCAGTAGGTGCTAGACGTCGTTTCTTATACAGAAGTCTCCAAGTTTACTAAATTTTTATTAATTTATAATTTAAATGGGGTGATGGTTGCTGTGTATCGAGTAATTTATTATATGTATGTTCTAACAAGGCAATATTATATATACATATACTATATATGTATATATAATATTGCCTTGTTAGAACAAATAGTATAATCAAGACCTTAAGGAAATTGCATTTTTTAAACGAACATATATATTTTTTAAATAAAATTAAGTAAGTAAGACAGTATTTACGAGCTTGATATTTTATAATATATTATAATTTTCGGTTTTTTTATTACTTTTTTAGGATGTAAAAATATATTTGTATTAAATGTTTTTTATAATTCATTTTTTTTAGCTTCACGCTTTTATCCCGCATATAGCAGGGTAGGCAGAGGAAACTGCAGGAACCATGGTGGAACCTAGTGTTAAGATACTCCGTTGCTTAGTCCCTTCTTTCTCTGTCCCCGCTTTCCGCCTTTTTGTGAGGCATAGCGCATTGAGTGGTGGAACTCAACGCAGCGCTTTGCCAGTTTTTCCAGAGCGAAGAAAATGATAATAGAAAAAACCTTCTTCTCCGAGTGGTTATAGAACCCTCAAATTGTCACGTTTACAGGCAGATGCTTACGCCTCTGTGCTACGATGGTCCTTTATAATTCATAAAAGACGAAAAATCTCCAGTTAAGGACATCGAAGCCTCAGTTATCGATATTCACCATTATCAAATGTGCGGACGTTAAATACTTATTATTTTATAATAAAATACAAAAGCTTTGGTTTTATATTCAAAAAGTAAAAAAAGGAATAACGAAGAATTTGATAAAAAAGAGCCCAGAGTTAATTTAAAATTATATATTCTTAACGAAAACGTTGTCTACAGGTAGAACCAGTTATTGATATTTGATATTTCTGTAAAATCTACTCAAGCAAGATTATTTCATAAAATAAGCATGATATGATAAAAAATGAGTACTAAAAAAGACTCACTCTACATACCTTTCAGTTCACTATATACAAACAAAATTTTAAATGTAAGTGATATGCTAAATACAAATAGGAAAGCTAGAATAAGCTTTTAGTTTAGTACTGACAACTTAAAAAAATTTGTTCGAATAAAAAAAAAACACCCTAAAACTACATTTTAGTTTTTTTATTAGAGATTTTATTTTTGAACAATTTTTTTAATGAAATTTCAATGTTACTTAATAATCCAGTCATATCTAACTCATTATAATAATAATACACAATACTTATCACCATTTTTAATTAAAATAACATTTTTATAGAACTCATATTTAGAACTTTTATAAAAGAAAGATATATTAAACAAACGAAATGAAAGAGTGACCTATTTTTTATCCAAAAAATATAATTTATTGCTCTTAAAATATTGAGTAAAGTAAGTAACGGAAAACATATATATATATATATATATATATATATATATATATATATATATATATATATATATATATATATATATATATATATATATATATATATATATATAATATATATATATATATATTATATATATATATATATATATATATATATATATATATATATATATATATATATATATATTATATATATATATATATATATATATATATATATATATATATATATATATAATATATATATATATATATATATATATATATATATATATATATATATATATATATATATATATATATATATATATATATATATATACATATATATATATATATATATATATATATATATATATATATATATATATATATATATATATATATATATATATATATATATATATATATATATATATATATATATATATATATATATATATGTATCATTTATTAAACAAAAATTTGACAAATATAAAAAGGAACGGAATGTCTTAACACTAGGTTCCCACGGTTTCTGCGATCCCCTCTACCAATCCTGCTATCAGCTGGATAAAGCAAGAAGCTCAAAAATAAAGGCTTTAAAATATTTATTTATGTACCTAGTACACATTTTATCAATAAAAATTTGTGATGTTTATAGGCTTATCACTTGTGCAAATGCAATGTATTTATTTCAATTAATTTTATTGTGAATTTTAAACAAAATACCGTTGTAGTAGTAAAATAAGTTCTGAAAATTATTAATTCACGATTCGCCAAAAAATTACGATAATAGTTTTTTTTTCCATACAAAAACAAGAAATGTCGTGCTTGTATATATATATATATATATATATATATATATATATTATATATATATATATATATATATATATATATATATATATATATATATATATATATATATATATAGATATATATATATATATATATATATATATATATATATATATATATATATATATATATTATATATATATATATATATATATATATATATATATATATATATATATATATATATATATATATATATATATATATATATATATATATATATATATATATATATATAGATATATACAAATAGAAAAGGAACGGAATGTCTTAACACTAGGTTCCCACGGTTTCTGCGATCCCCTCTACCAATCCTGCTATGAGCTGGATAAAGCGAGAAGCTAAAAAATAAAGGCTTTAAAATATTTATTTATGTACCTAGTGCATATTTTATCAATAAAAATTTATGACGTTTATAGGCTTATCACTTGTGCTAATGCAATGTATTTATTTCAATTAATTTTATTGTGAATTTTGAACAAAATACCGTTGTAGTAGTAAAATAAGTTCTGAAAAATTATTAATTCACGATTCGCCAAAAAATTACAATAAAAGTATTTTATCCATACAAAAACAAGAAATGTCGTGCTTGTAACATTAAAATCCGACATGTTATAGTAATTTGAACTCCTTTATGATTATCATGCCTTGATTTATGTCTCTAAATATACATTTGCCGGTAGCCGCGCCTCACGCTACAGTAAATAACTTTAAATTCTAGTTTTTCCTATAGATACTTTGCAACGTTTCAAAACAATGAAGACTATAATTTTTATTTTTATTTTTTTATTATATTTTTTATTTTTATCTGCAACGCGGGATAATGCGTGAACCTATCACGTACTAGCCGCTCGCAACTGGGTAGACAGAGGGAAAAGGAGAACCAGTGAGAACCTAGTGTTAAGACACTCCGTAGTTCGCTTTCCTCCTTTTGAGGCATTACATATTGAATGGCGGAACTCAAAAGTGGAAATGAAATAATCCCTCCTCCCCGAGTGGAAATCGAACCCATACACAGTCGCCTTTAAAGGCAGACACTGCGCCTCTACGCCATGACGGTCGTCTATACCGTCTGGTATTTATAAATGTAATATATTTTTATACGCGTTAACACTTTATAATGTGAGGTATTATTCTTTTACTTCAAGAAAAATGACTAATTAGTGTTCCGTTGCAGTAGGGTAACATTTTATTATAGCTATAGCACGTTTTGTTTTACACGAAAGAATGAACATTTTTATACAATGTGAAGATTTTTGTTCTCGTTTTTATTTTTCCGCCTAATTCAAGGCGTTATATATATATATATATATATATATATATATATATATATATATATATATATATATATATATATATATATATATATATATATATATATATATATATATATATATATATATATATATATATATATATATAAATGTTTTCCGTTACTAACTTATATTTCAATTTATATTTCTACTTATATTTGAATTTATATTTCTAGTGCAGTGGCAGTTTGTGGGTTTGATTCCACGCGGGGAAGCTAGATTTTTCTATTGCCGTTTTCTTCGCTCTGGCAACTAGGCAAAAGCGCGGGGTTAAGTTCCGCCACTCGACAGGTAACATTGCTAGAAAAAGGCAGAAATCAGGAAACAGAGTGTCTTAGCAGTAAGTTACTATGGTTTTTGCGATTCCCTCTGCCTACCCTGTCATATGCGGAGTAAAAGCCTAAAGATAATAGTATATAAATACATATTTTCTCGAAATACACAATTGCATATTCTACAATAGATGTTGCTGGTTATTTCAAAGCTGAACTATTCCAAACCTCATAAATTGAATAGTAATCCTCTGTCGTATTACTAAGCCAGAGACCCAGGTAAATGACGTCGCAACTGAATCAGCCTTACGTTTGTTTACTTCATACACTTTTCACATCATACTCAGTTTGTATGAAAAATGTTAAGGCTAACGTTGCTATTCAGAGTTTCTGCATTAAAGCTGATGTTGTGTTAAATAAAGAGGAAATGCTAGCTATTTTTAAAGTTGATTTAAAAATAAACTTGTTTTTGAGGAAAATTATGATTATAACATTTCAATTTTAGTCGAGCTAAGCTTTTGTTTCAATCTTTATATTTATATTATATTTAAATATATATGTATGTAATATTCTAAACTAAATACTGTTTAGAAAGCAGTACAGAAGACGGTGTACACATTTTATATATTGTGTCACCAGTTTTTTTCTTCAATTCCCACATAAAAGAAAAGAAGAAATTCCTTAGCACCGGGTCATCTCAACTTATTTCTATATGCGAGGAATTAAAAAAATGATAAAAATGATAAATAAATGCTTGTATATAAAAATTATTATAAAAAAATTAGACATAGAAAATTTTAAAGTTTCAATATGTACTCTAAAATAATCAAAAATAATAATCTTGATGAACCCTCTCCAATTACAATTTAAAAAATCGGCTCTTTTTTCAACAGCATGCACTTTGATTGTACCGTAAGTCGATACCGGTTTATCTTCAATCAGTAACGGTACTCACCTGGTACGGTGGAAAATCTATAGCTTGTATCATTACTATGCTAATCTACGCTTGTACGAAATTTCCTTGCCTTTAAGACACTTCCTGTAAAACGTATATTTACTAATAAGTACGAAACGTACGTGCAACGAAAAATTATAAGTAAATCATGAAAAATGTATTGTTTATATTTACGTTAGAAACAAATATCTAGAAGGATTTTAACCAGCGTCTAGTAAAATCTGTCCAAGCCCTATGACCACTAAACATTTTTATCTTTGCTATTATACATTCAAGTTGCGGAAGTTGGATCAACACTTTAAAAATATGTAATATTTTTTTTATTAAATATTAATTGGAGTGGATTTTTTTAATATTAATTTACACGAATGTTTTAAACGCTTAAATCCATATAAAGTCGTCCAAATCTATTATGTTTCAAGTAGTATTATAACTGCTTTAATTTGTAATAATTATGAAATTTACTTTAATTTTAAGTTAATAATGTGGAAAAAGTATTTCGCCCTCCTGAGAAGGGCTCCGCAAGCCACGAGCGGAGCAATGCACGGGAGACGCCGCGAACGTGCTGCGAAAGCGATCCCGTAGCCTCTCCATTTTTTTTCGTGCTGTGGCGGCCGTCGCAGGGGGTTTTAGTGAGTACAATCTCACATAACCCGGCCTCCCCCCCAGGAGCCGGGTATCTATGAATGATTTCCCCCTGCGTCAACAAAAAAAAAAAAAAAGGTGTTCTAAAATTGACAAAATAAGAGGGAAAGCCTCTTGTAGCACTACCTTCTATTTGTTATACGTCTAGTAACGTAGAATACAAGGTAGTGAACGTAAACAAGTAATATAAGAATAATAAGATTACTTACCAAGTAAAAACGGATACGCGATGGCATGACTAAAATACATTTGTCAGATGTGACAGTAGGCATAATGGATGCGTATAATTGACTCCGTAAGTATATAATTTGGCTACAGCTTATATTTATGTAAATTTATTTGTACGTATTAAATACACTATTGTATAGAACAAATGTAAATGTGATGGAATTTAGGGATTTGCATCAATTTAAAATGAATTTCAATTATTAAAGATTATTAAATTTCTCTAGTTTTTTATGATGTTCGACTTTAAGATCTGTTGGTTCAAATCAATAAGCATTTTTGTATATATATTCACTAATAATAACTAAATATTACACTAGATATGTTTTATTACGACCACTTGCACGGACTTTGGTTTTTTTTTTTTGTTTTTATATCATTACGTATCATTTTGTCTATGAAAAATCATAATAAATATACGAACGTAAACAAAAATTATGATTTAAAAAGCAATGCTTTATATCGGCGGTAGTAACTCGCACACCATATACATTTTTTTCGTATAAATCTCGAAAATCATCAATCCCCGCAGAAATCATGGGATAAAAAAGCTTATATGCTGCTCCACAACATTCAAAATGGAAAAATTCCATAAAAAACGGTTCAGCTGCTTCGGAGATTACCTCGGAAAAGTGAACCCAGATAGACAGACAAAAATAAAAATGCTATTTGTGTTTTAAAGCTAAAAATCACAGTTATTCAACTTAACAATTAGTAAACTTATTTTAATTGTAATATAAATTATATTATTAATTTTTGAAAATTTATTTCATTAAAATATACCAAAGCTTATAACTCACCGAAAATAAAATAAAATGTCTATCAATTAATTTCCTCCCCTTTTTAGCTTTTATTTTTGTTAGTTAACATAGAAAGGCCCATACGCTTCCCATACAAGAGCACATTAATAATATTCATCGATTCTAAAGGCTTCTAAGGTACGTGTAACCCTGTGTTCTGTGACTGTGATTTCGGTAAGTTGGGATATTATGTATTGTAAGCCATTATGTACCGAGGCAACAACACTTCCTATAAATATGATAGTTTTCAAAGATCTGTAGGAGATTAACATGGTTTTGACACAAGGACTTCTTAGGACCTATACCCTCTGCCCTATATAAATGTTTATATTTATTTTACTAACATAATTAAAATAAAATGACTGTCAAAGATAACTATATTACTATTCATTACTAATTTAATCATTATAAAGATATTTAAAATCGAATCCGATCTAGGCAAGCGAGGCGCTGAGTTCCACCACTAAATGCAATGCCTTAAAAGACGGAACGCGAGGACTAATAGTCTTAACACTAGGTTCCCATGGTTCCTGCGGTTTCCTCTGCCTACCATGGTATAAATATAAAATAAAAATGCCCTGACTTGCTATAAAAGTAGATTGAATATAAATAAAGCTTTATTATTCCGTTGCAACTTGCACAATTGTCAGTTCAGTGGAGCCGAATGTGGATTAATATTTAAAATATTGATCAATGTACCATACACTGCAAATATGAATCAATACGACTTATAAATAACAAAGTATATTTTGTACGAAGTATGAGTTTTAAGGCTTTTTTTTAATGAATAAACTTTATATATTGTTTTGTTAATTGTGAAGTACGCTATAAATAATTTAAATAAGAGGGTTACCCGCGCACATGGTCTCGTTTTATTACCTTAATCCTTTTTAGGGATGGTAAAGCTAAAAACCTTTTAAGTATTTCTTGAAGCAGAATTTTTAAAACCGAGAAAAGACGCGTGCAAATGTTTTTCAAGCAAATCCAATTGGCTATCATGTAGAATGTGTTTAGTAAATTATCAATTATACAATTCATGATCGAACATCGGCTATATTTTTACCGATCTGCCTTTACTTGATCTTTACAACCATACCAAAAATAAAATTCTATATCAAAATCTTTCCTCTCTAAGTGTGTGCAATAAAAACACTTTTAAAATTAATACATAATAGTTGTTATTTGGTATAGATTTATATTTAATATTAAAAAAAACCATCGTAGTGGAATAGGGCCGCATCCATTGTAAAAGTAGTGATTTTGGCTTTGATTCTTAAGAGAAATATTGTTATTTACGATCCGCACTGATGATGACGATGATGCACGTTGATTTTCACCACTTAACACGTAACGCCTTGAATTAGGCGGAAAAATAAAAACGAGAACAAAAATCTTCACATTGTATAAAAATGTTCATTCTTTCGTGTAAAACAAAACGTGCTATAGCTATAATAAAATGTTACCCTACTGCAACGGAACACTAATTAGTCATTTTTCTTGAAGTAAAAGAATAATACCTCACATTATAAAGTGTTAACGCGTATAAAAATATATTACATTTATAAATACCAGACGGTATAGACGACCGTCATGGCGTAGAGGCGCAGTGTCTGCCTTTAAAGGCGACTGTGTATGGGTTCGATTTCCACTCGGGGAGGAGGGATTATTTCATTTCCACTTTTGAGTTCCGCCATTCAATATGTAATGCCTCAAAAGGAGGAAAGCGAACTACGGAGTGTCTTAACACTAGGTTCTCACTGGTTCTCCTTTTCCCTCTGTCTACCCAGTTGCGAGCGGCTAGTACGTGATAGGTTCACGCATTATCCCGCGTTGCAGATAAAAATAAAAAATATAATAAAAAAATAAAAATAAAAATTATAGTCTTCATTGTTTTGAAACGTTGCAAAGTATCTATAGGAAAAACTAGAATTTAAAGTTATTTACTGTAGCGTGAGGCGCGGCTACCGGCAAATGTATATTTAGAGACATAAATCAAGGCATGATAATCATAAAGGAGTTCAAATTACTATAACATGTCGGATTTTAATGTTACAAGCACGACATTTCTTGTTTTTGTATGGATAAAATACTTTTATTGTAATTTTTTGGCGAATCGTGAATTAATAATTTTTCAGAACTTATTTTACTACTACAACGGTATTTTGTTCAAAATTCACAATAAAATTAATTGAAATAAATACATTGCATTAGCACAAGTGATAAGCCTATAAACGTCATAAATTTTTATTGATAAAATATGCACTAGGTACATAAATAAATATTTTAAAGCCTTTATTTTTTAGCTTCTCGCTTTATCCAGCTCAT
>JAZFAU010001340.1:0-12318 GCA_037178615.1 Dione vanillae
ATTATGATTTTATTTTTTTAATATTTAAGCAATCGCAAAATCAAACGATGCTTTGTTAAGCTTCGTCTCTCTTATTCGTAATATCAAGAAACACAGTATCTTGAAAATTATATAATACGAGTCCCTCATTATCATGTATATAAGCGATGTGTATATATATATGTATATATATATATATATATATATATATATATATATATATATATATATATATATATATATATATATGTTTATTCCTATTTGTGCCGCCCCCTGCGATGACCCCCGCGCGGGTTGTCGTCAAGGTCTTGTGCCAACTCCCGGCGCGAGCGGTCAGCAGTAGTTGTCGAGAAGTAGTAAAGGGGGCACGTGAGACGGCCGACGCGAGCGCACGTCCTTCCTGAATCTAATATTAATTAGCGGTGTGATTTTCCCTCCCTCAGCCTTATTTGATTTCCCTTTTGTGTATTCCCTCTTGATATTGAACCTGACAAAGACAAACCTACAAAAGATAATAGTGCAAGTAACCCCTAGTGAAGAAGACTCAAGTGAGACATTCCATGCCGGCCGGGAACAATCAGTGTTTGTGTTGTGAATCATGAAGATAAGGTACTGTACAATTTCTATTATCCTAAAACCGACTATAAAGTGAATAATTAATAAATAAGCTACCCCTCAGCACGCTTCCACAATTGCGGCATAACCCTACCCACTATTCAATATACTATTTTTTGGTAGCAGAACGCAGTTCATTATATTCACTAATACTACTATATACATTTTCTGGTAGCAGAGCGTGGTTTCATCCCTCTGGGCCCCCTTAATTATAGCGTAGTTTTCATCCCTCTGGGCCCCCTTAATCAGAGCGTGGTTTTCATCCCTCTGGGCCCCCTTAATTATAGCGTAGTTTAATCCCTCTGAGTCCCCCTGATTATAGCGTAGTTTCATGCCCCTGAGTCCCTTTGATTACAGTGTTATTCTCCCGTTTTGGTATTTTGGCTCTTAATTTGGTACCTAACGCATAATTACAATATAATTTACTTGATTTCCTAACCTTTTAAAACGTGTTCGCATCGAGTTGTTTAAAAAATAATATTATATGAAATTTTTATACATATAATATTGAATATATAATTGTGTAGGGTGAATGTATAATGTGTAAAATATATAAATAAATATTGAATATAATTTTATATATTAAATATAAAATATAATAAATACACATAATATGGTTACATATATTTTATAATATTACGCCTATACGTTATTACCTATCCCGTTTTAAATTATAATTGAAGTTAGTTAAAATATTTTAATATAATTTCCTTAAAAAACTAACTTACTTTAAAATATTATCCCTACACTTTTATTGTTACCCTTTTTCCTTTTATTTTATTTTAAATGAAGTTTAAGCCTTAATTGTAGTCATATTATATATCATAGTATTTTATTATATTGCGATATAGTAGATTGCCGACTCGACGCGTAACTGGTTTCTTATCTCGCCAGATGTTGTGGATTCATTGTTTATTACGAGTTTATTATTTTTTTAATATTTTAGTTGAGTTATTTGTTTACTTGATTTCTGATTTCGCCCGTTGGTAGTGGGTTCATTGTTTATTACGAGTTTATTATTTTTTTTAATATTTTAGTTGAGTTATTTGTTTACTTGATTTCTGATTTCGCCCGTTGGTAGTGGGTTCATTGTTTATTACGAGTTTATTATTTTTTTAATATTTTAGTTGAGTTATTTGTTTACTTGATTTCTGATCTCGCGCGGTTGTAGTGGGTTCATTGTTTATCACGCGTTTATTAATTTTTAATATTTTGGTTCAGTTATTAGTTTACTTGATAATTTAAAATGGCTACTCATGATGAAACAGTAAAATGTTCCTTATATACAGAAAGCGCAGAATATAGAAAAAATATAGGTGTGGTACGCTTTGTTTCCGATTGGATTACCGATACCTCGGAACTTCTTGGTACATCTGAAATACCTAGGTTATTAATTAGGTTCAAGGATTTAGATTCTCATTGTAATTTATTTGTAAACGCGTCCTCAGTGCTCCTGGGTGGGTTAGACCCGGCTATCGATTACCAAGAAATTAGTTATGTAAAAAAGGAAGTGCGTTTAGTAAATAAGAAAATAGACGACCTCCGGGTGCGTCAGTTAGAGTTGTGCCCACCTGCTCCCGTAGTTGATCCCGTCATGGCCGGTACACCCGTGGGAGTGAGTAATAAAAATATTACTGAGCGAACTACTTATAATAGATTACCTGACTTACCTATACCTAAGTTTGATGGACGGCCTGATTCCTGGATAAGTTTTATTGATCAGTTTGACAGTGTAGTAGATTCCCAACACCATTTAACCCCCACAATGAAATTGCAGTACTTAGTTGGATCCTTAGCAGATGAACCTAAGCGGTTGTTGCTACATTTAAAAATTGAAGAAGGCAACTATGAAGTTGCTCGTGAGTTGTTGAAACAGCGGTATCACAATACACGGGTTCTTGCTGATACCTACATAACCCAGATACTTACCCTGCCGGAGATTTCGAATAAATTCACAGGCTTGCGCGCGGCCTTTTTGAACCCCTTGTTAACTGCCTATCGCTGTTTAGAACGTTTAGAGTTACCCGTCTCCTCATGGTCTTATATGTTAGTACATATATGTTTGACTAAGCTTCCCTCTGATTTGAAATCCCGTTTTGAGCGTTGTTATGGCGGTGACGCTAATGAATTACCTACCTTTAAAAATCTTATTACCTTTTTGGAAGACGAATGTCGTCACCATGACAACGTTGGCAACACCTCCCTTGTAGATTCTAACCTGACGAAATTTAAAAGTACTGTACCTAAACATACTTACCTTGCGGCTCCTCCTTCCCCTATGTTAAATAATAGACAAAAAATGTTACCTTTAATAAATAATAGTAAAAAATGTTACCTGTGTGCTTCCTCTTCCCATTATCTCCGTGAATGTCCCGAATTTAGAGCTATGAATCCTAGAGAAAGATCGGGATTTGTAAAACATTCCCGGTTATGTTATAGGTGTTTGGACAAACGTTCAATTCTTATGTGCAAGCGGGACTACAAATGTTCAACCTGCGGTCGCTCATCCCATCACACTATGCTATGTTTTAATGATTCCCGTAACCCAGTGTATCCTACCTCATCCAATCGCAATTATAATTATAATTCTAAATTTAATAAACGCAATTATCCGCGTACCTGTCCTGCTTCTACCCGCGGTCCCCATATGGGCGGGGGCCAGCATAAGAAATATTCCCCTTCGCAACTCCAGCGCTCCCCCCAACGACATTCCCAGAGAGCTTCTCCCCCCAGAGAAAATGCTCCGCCCCAACCTAGACAGGTTGAAAATAATATAAGATATCGTGATAATTCCTATAATAGAGAAGATAGACCCACATAGCTAGATACTTGTATTACTCCCCCTTCCCCTTGCCTGAATATCTCACCCAATTCCCTTATATTATTGCCTACTGTTAAATTACACGTTAAAACTGCTAGTGGCTATTTTATTGAAGCGCGTGCCTTATGTGATACCGGTGCCCAGGGTTGCCTCATTACAACCGATCTTGTTGTTAATTACCTCAATTTGACCATCTCCCCCTCCTGTGCCCCTGTACGTGGCATAGGTAATATTCCTTTAGTGGTTTCCCGTGGTTCTATTTCCCTGTGTTTTAAACCTTTGTGTAATTCCTTCCCTGAGGTGTCAACCTCTGCTATGGTTATAGATGTGATTGCCGGTACGCATCCTGAGTTTGAGTTCCCTGAGTCTGTGTTTTTTCCTAGTAGTGATTTTTCCCTTGCTGACCCTACCTATAATAAGCCTGGCCCGATAGATATACTATTGGGTGCTGACGTGTTCGGCGCGCTTTTATTACAAGATAAAATATTTAACTTTAACGGCCTTACTGCTTTATCTATAATTTTTGGTTATATTGTTTGTGGTCCAGTCGCTGCCGATTATGGTGAATTGGAGCCCCCTATGACTGGAATATCCTTATCCCGTCTCATCGAGAGATTCTGGAAGGTCGAAGAGACCCCTCAACCTATGATTGCTAACCCCTTAGATAACGTGTGTGAGATATTTTTTAAAAGTACAACCTCCCGTCACACTGACGGTCGGTTCATTGTGAGACTCCCCTTCCTGAACGATCGACCTACTCTTGGAGAATCTAAACCTACAGCTATCCGTCGTTTCCTTGGCCTCGAGAAGCGTTTAAACGCGGACCCTAAATTACGTGATAAATATATTTCTTTTATGCGTGAGTATATTGAGTTAAATCATATGAGTGCTTATCCCTTCCCCTTACCCAGTGAACATTACTTTATTCCCCACCATGGTGTCTTTAAGACCGGAGACACATCTAAAATACGTGTTGTTTTTGATGGTAGTTGTCCCTCGTCTAACGGTATCTCACTTAATGAGTGCCTACATAGTGGTCCTAAATTACAAAAGGACATTAGTCTAATCCTCCTTAACTTTCGTAAGCATGTCGTTGTGTTTGTAGCAGACATACGCATGATGTTCCGTATGTCGTGGGTACATCAGGATGATCGTAAATACCAACTTATTTTATGGCGTGAATCCCCTTCTGATCCCTTACTCACCTATTCCCTAAATACTACAACTTATGGTTTGCGTTCTAGTCCTTACGTTGCAATGCGTACATTATTAGAGTTAGCTAAGCAGGAACGTGATACTTACCCCAAAGCTGCTGCAGTCCTAGAGAATGATGTATACGTTGATGACTGTCTTACTGGTTTGGATTCCCTTGAAAATGCTCGTATCCTTAAATCTGAACTTGAGAATATTATGACTTGTGGTGGTTACGAGCTTAGGAAATGGATTAGTAACAAACCTGAACTTCTCGCAGACTTACCTTCAGATCATCTGCAGCTGTCTCACTCTTTTCAAGATCCTGATAACCCTCAAACATTTGCAGTCCTCGGTGTCCTTTATAACCCCACCAGTGATGCATTTACTTACCGTTTTTCATTTCAACCTACTGAGACAGTCACAAAGCGCAAGGTTTTGTCCTTAATAGCCAGAATTTATGATCCTTGCGGTTGGATATCCCCTGTTGTATTAAAAGCAAAATTATTTATACAGAAATTGTGGCTGTCTGGCCTTTCCTGGGATGATGTACTTACCCCTGAGCTAACCCTAGAATGGAACCTTTTTATTAGAAACCTTGAGTGTGTTAAAGATATTTCAATCCCGCGGCGTGTCTTTACTGACAGTTCCTTTTCCTATTCCATACATGGTTTCTGTGATGCCTCAGAATCCGCCTTTGCCGCAGTAGTGTATTTAAGAGCAGAAAATCCTTCAGGCCAGTGTTCAGTTCATCTCCTAATTTCTAAAACTAAAGTTGCCCCTATACGTACCCGATTGACTATACCTAAATTAGAATTACTTGGTGCTACCCTGCTTACTAAATTAATTAATCATGTTGTCCCTGAATTACGAAAGTCAATCCAGTTAGACTCCATCACTACCTGGACCGATAGTAAAATTGTGTTGGCCTGGCTTAAGACCCCTCCTCATAACTTACAAACCTTTGAAGCCAATCGAGTTTCCCAGATATCCTGCTCAGAAGTTCAATTAGAGTGGCGGCATATTCCTGGTAATGTGAATCCGAGCGATTGTGCATCCCGTGGATTAACAGCATCAACTTTACTTAAAAATTATTTATGGTGGTCCTGTACCTGGTTATTATTTCCTCACACCCAGTGGCCCGTTGCAGAGTCTAATACTGATTCTGATCCTAATCTTCCCGGACTTCGTTGTTTGTTAACCACTACTTCCTTACCTGCACCTGATCCATTATTCTTACTTGAACGTTTTAGTTCCTTTACAAAATTAATTGGCGTGACCTGTTATATGTTGAGATTTGTAAATAAAACCCGAAACTTACCCGTTGAGCTATCTGTATCTTTATCTACCCAAGAAAGAAAGCATGCACTCCTGTATTTAGTAAAAATAGTACAGTATTATTGTTTTTCTGATGAGCTGAGTTTGTTAAAACGTGGCGTTTCCTTGCGGTCTTCCCTAAGACGACTCTCACTCTTTCTTGACAAGGAAGAAATCATCAGAGTCGGTGGTCGTTTACGAAACTCTAATCTTCCTTACGATGCTCGTCATCCTATACTCCTTCCTAAAAGGTGTCATTTTGTTACCTTATTGATATCCCATTACCACGTAGAAAATTGTCATGCTGGAGCCAATGCTCTTCAAGCTTTATTATCCCGGGAGTTCTGGATATTGTCTGCTCGCAGAGCTATCCAGAATGTAATTTTTAAGTGCCTCCCTTGTTATCGCCTTAAAACTGCCACATCTCAACCTCCTATGGGTGAACTCCCTAGAGATCGTGTTACTCCTACCCGTGCCTTTGATGGTGTTGGAACAGATTTTGCCGGCCCATTCCTGACCAAAACCCAGGTGTTTAGAAATAAAAGATTAGTAAAGAGTTACCTTTGTGTTTTCGTGTGTCTTTCTACAAAGGCAGTCCACCTTGAAGTAGTTTCAGAATTATCAACCGAAGCCTTTATCGCTGCATTCTCTCGTTTTGTTTCCCGTCGCGGTCTCCCTAGTTTAATAAGATCAGATTGCGGTAGAAATTATATAGGAGCTTCGAACTATTTAAGCGATGTTTATGATTTTTTAGTTAAACATAAACTTGATATTAGTGATACCCTCACTAAAAGGGGTATAAATTGGTTATTTGACCCACCTGCCTGCCCTCATTGGGGAGGATTGTTCGAAGCAGCCGTTAAATCTGCGAAAACCCACCTTAAAAGAGTGATTGGCGAAACTCCTTTAACATTCGAGGAATTAACTACAATTTTTGCTAAAATTGAGGCGGTATTAAATTCCCGGCCGTTATGTCCCTTATCTAATGACCCTAACGATCTAGAAATTTTGACGCCTGGTCATTTTTTGATTGGCCAACCTCTTAGTGCTTTGCCGGAGTATCCCTATAACAATGTAAAAATTAATCGTTTAACCCGTTTTCAAGTAGTGCAACAGATAACTCAACATTTTTGGTCGCGGTGGCAGTTAGAGTACCTATACACTCTGCAGACTAGGCAGAAGTGGACTGATCCAGTGAATCCTCCAACAGTAGGCGAGCTAGTCCTCATCAAAGATGATAATTTACCCCCTTTACAGTGGCGACGTGGTCGCATTTCCCAAATTTATCCTGGTAAAGATAGCGTTGTGCGTGTGGTCGATGTTAAGACATCGACAGGTATCCTAAAGAGAGCCTTAACCAAATTAGTTCGTCTACCTATTAGTTAGCTACTCCCATTTTCTCGTAAACATTAGATGTTTAGGGCGGGGGCTATGTTTATTCCTATTTGTGCCGCCCCCTGCGATGACCCCCGCGCGGGTTGTCGTCAAGGTCTTGTGCCAACTCCCGGCGCGAGCGGTCAGCAGTAGTTGTCGAGAAGTAGTAAAGGGGCACGTGAGACGGCCGACGCGAGCGCACGTCCTTCCTGAATCTAATATTAATTAGCGGTGTGATTTTCCCTCCCTCAGCCTTATTTGATTTCCCTTTTGTGTATTCCCTCTTGATATTGAACCTGACAAAGACAAACCTACAAAAGATAATAGTGCAAGTAACCCCTAGTGAAGAAGACTCAAGTGAGACATTCCATGCCGGCCGGGAACAATCAGTGTTTGTGTTGTGAATCATGAAGATAAGGTACTGTACAATTTCTATTATCCTAAAACCGACTATAAAGTGAATAATTAATAAATAAGCTACCCCTCAGCACGCTTCCACAATTGCGGCATAACCCTACCCCCTATATTATTCAATATACATTTTTTGGTAGCAGAACGCAGTTCATTATATTCACTATATACTATATACAATATATATATATATATATATATATATATATATATATATATATATATATATATATATATATATATATATATATATATATATATATATATATATATATATATATATATATATATATATATAATATATATATATATATATATATATATATATATATATATATATATATATATATATATATATATATATATATATATATATATTTTAACGCGTAATATCAAAATATTTTGATTCGAAAAGGAAGGATTCATACTGTGTATACATTTAACATTGTAGTTCTTCGCTTTTCTCAGCCTTGTAAATAGCAATTCAATATATGTCTTCAATCCATTTCTCTTTACATATTTATTTTCATGACGAAACACTGAACTAATTTCGATAAGTCAATGGCCAAGTAACATACACACATATATTTTATGCAAGTACAGTATTAGTATAGCCCTATACCCTTACCCCACTTTGAACCCTAATAATAAGTTATTTATAGCTCGTGTACAAGGGCTGGTAAGCCTCTACATAAATAAGGGCCTCTCCATAAACGATATGAAGTGAGACCAATGTGATACTTTACTACGACTCAGTAAATGTACAAAAAGGTTTTATTTCTAAGAGTATTTATTAATTGTGTTGTAAAATTATAATTATAATTTGGGTAAAATTTTATTAAATTTCAAACTCGTATAAACGTGGCACAAAGTTGTGCCCCTCGTGATAGTTCAGGATTCAGACAAAAAGTTGGGAACGCAATGTTTTAACACAAGGTTTTACACTGACTCGCTCCTTCATTTCTGAAAAACTATGTGAAAATAAAAATATTCCTACCGAGAAACGTAATTTATACCGGTAATAATCAAGAAAATGAAAAGAATGACTTGAGGCATAAAGAATAATCTAATCCAATTTATTGTATGCATCTAAGGCAAAACGCGGCGTTGAGTTCCGCCACTCAGCACGTAATGCCTCGAAAACGGCGGAAAGTGGGGACGGAGTAAGCAGGGACTAAGTAACGGAGTGTCTTAACACTAGGTTCTTATGGTTCCTGCAGTTCCCTCTGCCTACCCTGCCATGTGCGGGATAAAGCGTGAAGCTAAAAAAAAAAAAAAAAAAAACAAAAAACAAAAAATTATTGTATTACTAATTTTTAAACGTACTAAATGTTATGGTTAAAATAGATTTTACTATTTCCTGCATATAGTAGAGTAGACTAATAGAACCTAGTTGATACTACCATATTTTCATCTCCTTTCCCAACATTCATAAATTTCACCAGAAGTAACAAGTTTTACAAGAAAACCTCATGAAATAAAAATGATGCCTTATAGAATAAATATATACCAGATAAACATTGTATCATAAAGGAGTAAGCGAATATGTGACTATGATGCTCTAAAATAACCGCCCGGGGCTCTGCTCTACAAACTGATTCAAGCCCGCCATGTGTTACGTTTTACGTTAATTGAAAACTAGCATGTTGCTCCATAACGTAACTCTAGACACTATTTTTACTTCAAGTGTTAATTAAATTAAGTAAGTATAGAAAATTGTATTTAAAAATGTGGTAGAGCATATTATTTCGTACATTTAAATATTTCTTCAGATTTAAAAAGACTTACAAGACTTTAGTCGGTCAAAAAATTCTTTTTATTCTAATAATTTTAGTATTTTAATTCCAATTCGTCAACTTAAAAATTGCAAGATTATTTCGGGATATTTTTTGATTTGCTTAAAAATTTTAATTTAAATTTTTGTGTGTTATTTTGATTTTTTAAGCTATTGTATAATTTTCATAGAGGTCTCGATTACTCCGCCACCAATATAATTAAGTATAATATAATAAGAAAACATATTGTTTACTATTTGAAAGATATTCTGAGTTAAGTTGTGAATACCAAAGTAATTTAGTATTTCATATCGAATATTAAAAATCATCAAATCAATATATACCATATCCAATGCAAAATATAGATAAAATATAAACGTGACGAATGAAGTTAATTTACTGGTCAGTAAAAAACAAAGTTAAAATTAATAAAAATTGATATTTGAAAAGTTCCCTCTTCATAAAAAATATTTTAATATAAAAATGACGAAAATTAAAAGTAAAATATTTAGGCTTTTGAGACTCATGGCAACAACACATATTTTTTTCACTAAGTAATTGCATTGAGAAAAGTTTATCTATGAAATCTAGTAACGGACCGAAAGTATGAGAGTTTGATCAATCCCTTACTACTATATACTCCACTAACTTTTAACTTATGTTTTTTCTTCGTTAATTTTATCGTGTTGAGAGAAAAAACTCAAAGTACTTAAAGAAAATTTATAAAAAATTGATTTCCATACTCAGTGTGAATTAACACTTTAAAAATCATCAAAACTCAAAGTTTTGTTTTGTAATACCAAAATAATGTACCCCCTCAAATGGAAATCGATCCCTTAATGACAAATGTTCCACTACCCCACGATCATCTTTTTAAGCCAAGAATGTTATAAATTCAGAAAAGTTTATGACACCCATGCTAATGACTCGTAACCACTTAAACTTCTGTTTTCTTGCAAGTCTCGTAAGAGCCAGCTATTTGAAAAACTTTTTTATTATATAAAACGGTGCAATACTTATTTAAAACTTATGGCTATTTCATAAATAGGCATATACTCGTAGATGTACTTAAGGTTTTTTCAACTTTGAAATTGACTTATATAAAAAGAGTTATATTGAATGTCCATCATTCATTATGTACTCATTTATGGCGTTTAGTTAATCTATAGACCGAGATTTATTACTTAAAAAGAGATCGTTGAAGATTCAAATTCAACTCAATAATTTGTGACCACTAAGTTAATTAAATCTGGTCTAGATTGATGGGCAATGACGGAAGCTTCCACGCTTGTATACAGAATGAATTTTTATATTATGTTCTAGTATCAATAGTAATAACAAACTTTTGATGAATTATAAAATTTTGTATAAAGTGCTACATTTCGACAGATGAGATGAAAGCACTTAATTAAAGCTTTCAGATGCTGCATTTTTAAATGTACTTTACTCGTGCAAATATATTTTAAATGGAAAAATAATTTTATTACATTGAAAAGATAAACTTTTTAAAAGTCATACTTTGTAATAAATTTTTAACTTTTACAATATATATTATTACGATAATTTTAAAACCTTCTAAATGTAGTGTTAACGTAAAAGAATAAAAGTCTACCTACGTCTAATTCTGAGTATACCCAACACCACATGTAACATAAACGTATACACACCAAAATACTATAATAGAACACAATATAGTTGACCCAATGTTAACTACATTCGTACAAAATAAAACATAATAATTAAATTCAACAAATGAAAATAATATTCTTCTTCTTCTCTTAATTTATGGCGTTCCGAGCGTGCCAGAGAAAAATATTACAATATAGAGGTATGCATAAGAGATCCAGTTTTAAGCCTTCACCTTTAAACAAGATAAAAACTATATATATTTACAAAATATAGACACGATATATGAGGACCGTCGTGGCGCAGAGGCATAACGTCTGCCTGTAACGCGACGGTTACTGGGTTCGATCCCCAGTCGGTGAAGATGGATTTTTCTATTTCCATTTTCTTCGCTCTGGCAAACTAGGCAAAGCGCGGCGTTGAGGTCCGCCACTCAACACACAATGCCTCGAAAACGGCGGAAACCGGGGACGGAGAAAGCAGGGACTAAGCAACGGAGTGTCTTAACACTAGGTTCCCACGGTCCCTGCAGTTCCCTCTGCCTACCCTGCCATGTACGGGATAAAGTGTGAAGTTAAAAAAAAATATATTGAAGATTAGTAACAAATATTAACCTACATAGGTGTTAGTTCATACCTTAATATTATTGCACTTAATATATTTACATAAAAATTTACATAAAGGACTAAACACAAACATTAACAAACCCTGAACATTGAGGGGACGAGGGACTTTGTTAGGAAAAAAGAATATGGGAAGGAGAACCGTCGTCTAGGCTACATTCACACAAAGAGTGGTCCCTGACCCTAATCTTAGCCAGGTGAACAGGCGTACATGCATATCCAAGGCGTAAGCGGCAAATTGTAGATATAACTCTCCGTTTAGTCAATTTTTGAGAGAAGAACCAAGAACGCTTTGGTATAATATAACTGGCAGGAAAAAATAATAATAAAAACGAAAGAAGCGCATCGAGTGGCACGCATTGACTGTTATTTAGTGATGCCGCA
Source organism: Dione vanillae (assembly GCA_037178615.1). Taxonomy (NCBI): domain Eukaryota; kingdom Metazoa; phylum Arthropoda; class Insecta; order Lepidoptera; family Nymphalidae; genus Dione; species Dione vanillae. Next base: position 12,117 of record JAZFAU010001340.1, read on the forward strand.
TCTACTTGGGGGTAGATGAAGTTGACAACACAGTCATGCTGCGGTCGACAGCTTTTGTTTATGAATAGATTAAATTCGAATACTTAATATAATACATATAAATTAAATGCAATAATTTTATGTCTGTATTAATATAATTTTAATTTTATATATAATAAATATCGTCGAAATGGAATCACTCCAACGGGCCCCCCCTTTTTTA